>JASANC010003315.1:0-152757 GCA_030248135.1 Theristus sp. LFF4_11 | reverse complement strand
CCGGATGCGCCGGCAGCAGATCGCCGACAAACCAACCGGCACTGCCGTCATTTCTGGCGTGATTGGCGCTGCCACTGCTGGCGTCAGCAGGTTCGCCAGTAGTGGTATCGTGCTCGTGCATTGCGGCGGGCGGCGGCGGTGGTCAGCAGCGGATGTTTGATGGAAGAAATCGGTGGAATGTGTCGCTGTCGTATGTACGCTAGTTCGGTGGCGGCCGATTGGAGAGGCGCCGTCAGCGGAATCGATGGTTGAGGATTGGTGTGCAGAACGGTGGAGGCTGCTGAAAAATGATGACGCATGACGAATGACAAAAAAACAATGAAAAGAAGGTGAGCTTTGCACGTGATACCCATAACGTTTCACGCTTTAAGGGGCGTTGTTGCCACCAGACGTACATCTCAAAAGAGGTGCGAAGAAGCAAGAATACTGTCGCAAACGCAAAAAAGTGATCGCAAATCACAACTTATCTTTTCCCCATAAATATTCGAGTAGCTAGTTATCAATCACAAAGTAGTCATGAAACACACCACCTCAAAAAATAATCTGGGTCTCATATCCTAATCATTGAACAAGTGAAAAATTACTTCCGAAAAAACTTTCGAAAGTCTTTTTTTGCTGAATGCAGAGCAACACGAATAGCGCATTTAAAGTGGCGTGTTCAACATGCACGATCGCTGGAAAAGATTAGTCACTAAACGAATAGCAGGTGTTTAATCAGAAATAGAAATACAAAAATGTACTATTTTTGGACAATTTTGTTTCAACTCAACACAAACAGAGCATTCATAAATTTGAATGAAAAACAAGAAATAGGAAATGGAAAACCACACAACACACAGCAAAAGAAAAGCCTCAACCAGCTCATGTGAAATGGTTTTTCTGAAGTGGAAATCCACACGTCGTTCGAAAATATTTCTGTTTTTGTTGTTTGTTTTTGTAAATATTTTTGTTGCAAATACCTACATAACACTACGTATATTGCCTGTCAGTCAGGCTTTCAGTTTTGTTGTCCTTGTGTTTTTTGTATTTGCATTTTCAGTCCATTTTGTGATGCAGAGAACAGAAGACACAACACTTTCTGCACCGTGTCATACTGTGCTCTAAACAACAACTAAAAGAATGGCGAAACCAAAACCACCGAGCGAAAAAAATGCTCGGGTTATAAGAGACAGCAGTCGTGAGCCGTCGTTCAGAGACGCAAATTGTGTGCAGAACAGAAAAAAAATTACAAACAAACACGCACGGAAGGTTTATTGTGCAAACTGCATAATGAAAGGTATACATGTTGAAAGCTGTTAGCCGTTGAAATTTTTTTTGGTGGTCTGCCTTTTTTCAGGGAAATTACTATTTGTCGTTGAATCACGTAAACCAGAAACAATTCAACGCTACCAAAAAGCGAACAGAACAAACAAAAACACAATGTTACAAAAGCAATAAAAATTTCGTTTCATCATATGACAATGAGTCAGACAGACACGACGGCGCTCAACAAACAATGAATGCTTTTTTCTGATTTTGAAGGTTGTTGGTTTCTCGAGCTGCAGATTTGATTTGAGTGATTACGTTTGTTATGGACAAGTTCAACTCAGGAAAAACATTTCAAAACAGCCAATTGGGAACCAAAACCAATAAATAACAAAAAACATACGCCCAACTTTTACGGCAAATGATAATAATAATCCATAACAATTTGATGGACAATAGCGAAGCGCAAAGTAATGACAAATCACACAACTGAAAACTGCAAAAAGTCACACCAAATTGCAAAATTTGAGCGACGAAAAACCTTGAACGAAAGAAAAGATATGCGATCCGATGTCCTACCAGTGAACCACACTACTGTTTGGGTTTGCAGCGCGTGTGACGTTTTGACATGGCAACCCACGACGACGATGGTGAACAATGAGAAGAATGCAGATGAAACACAATCAGGAAACGAGGAACGACACAAACGGAGAAAAGCCGCTTCACAAAAAAATGTTATTGCGATTTTACAACTTTCGCTGAACGAAAAAGGTTAGAAAGAACAAATGATGAACGTTAACAGACAAACACACCAAAAATTTTGCTCCAAAAATTGCGGACCGAAAAAAACGTTTTTGGCAGCAGCGACATCACGTGAAGCAGCGTTCTTGGTTGCAAGCAATGCAAGAAACAACAATGTACGTACAACGTATGCACGTTGATTACGGTATCTTCAGTTTTTGGTCTTGACACGAACTCTGAGATGCATGCAAAGATGTCGAGTTAAAATGAGACACAAGCAGTCAAGGGTCAAAATGTCGTCTTCTGAATAGCCCTGTTTTCTGCTGAAGATTACTGGAACTTGCAGATGAACGAATGAGAAAACTCCGGTGGTTCGTAAAAGAGTTTGTAGACACTAAAATATACAATAACTGTCAGCATCCTGCTCTGTTGACATCGTGTTAAGACCAAATAGTAGACACAGTAATAAGTGCATTCCCATTTCTGACATATGATGCGTCACTCAGAAACAGCGAAAAATGCTCATTTTCCGTTTAGCTCTCAAAGTGATAATCATAAAGAAAAGTATGATTTGTCTTGGCTCTGGTGAAAAACTTTTGGAACCACACATACACACACACACATAGATAAATGAAAAAACGTACGAAATCGTATCGTTTAGAACAAGGATAAACAGTTTTATGACGACAGAAAAAGTTTGTGAGTGACAGGAAAAAGGAGAAAGACGTTTTTACAACCGAACGCTAAAAGCACAAGGTTCGCTGTTTGGCATCCAAACCAAATAAGAAAAAACGACGAATTATCTGTAATTTCAGGACTCTGTTTTCAAGCGGGTTATGTGGTTTTAACCAAATGGAATACTTTACGAAACCCCCGTTCATTTTGAAGTGCACACCGCCGACAGGACAGCAAAAAACAAATAAGAACCATCCGAGGAAGGACAAAGGCTCGTATAATGAGCTGAAGTTTATACTTGAACTTGAAAGCGGTGTTCACTTCGTAAACAGGACACGGACACAACTCAGGTTTGGGTTTAGTATTGCTGCCTCACATTGCTGCTGCCAATCAATGAAAGCCAATGCAGATACATTCAATCGGCCGTGTAATTTGGAAAAACGCTATCAACGAACACACAAAGCCATTTTAACTGGCTCGTTTGTTTTTGCTTAGCGATACTAAACGAGTTTTTGTTGGCGAAACGAAAGCGAAATTAGCAAGAACATTAAAAACAACCACTAATTTAATCTTATCCGAAACTTTTTGGGGCATGGTACAGAAGAAAAAGAAAAAGCACCCATTCGGCTGTAGAACAGTGGAACGCATGAATCACAAGTGCAATACGCCCATTGGTTGGTTGGTGTGTCGAGTGCAAGATGCCAGCAACAACATCACACAAAACACTGCCAACCTTCAAGAACGGGCCCAGCGTACACCAACTGCTTGAACAAGTGTGATTGCGCGAGAAACTGCCGCACAATCCCGTCGATTGATGCGCGACTGACGTGTGATACGACACCAATTGATAGACGGCCACTTTGGTATTCTGGAAATATCAATTTTCCGTAATCATAATCTCGAAACAGAATGCAAATTCGGAAATGCTACAACTGCTGCAGATTGGTGCTATTTGAGAGGGTGTGTGTGTGAGGAATCAAGAGTTCCAAACTGTCTTTTCGAAAACTGATTAAAACTGACAGTGTTAGAATAATGTTGAAAAAAAATGCAAATTCTCTTGGAAGGTTGGACAAAAACCACCAAAAAAAGGAAAAAGTTCTACAATGACATGATAATCATGCTCATTTCGTAAGTGTGTTACTTTCACACGTTCACACGACAAAAATCGGCCAAGGAACCAACCAACAAAACTTCCAACCGCTGCCGAGCTGTTTTTATTGACGAAATTGCGCAAGTCGACGCTCAAATCGATTTCAGTCAAATTTTCTTTCAATGCCGTCTGATCGGCCACATGCTGCCATTGGACAATCGCTGAAAAAAATAAAAAAGTTCAAAGAATATAAACAACAAAAACATCGAAAATGTTTGAAAATATCATACAAAATCTAATTCTGACAAAAACAACTAAATTGAACATTTCACGCACACACTCATACACACAACGAAATATGCTGGAAAAACTTTTTTCTGCTGCTGCAAAATAAAATTCACCACATGAATAAAGCACACCTACAATGTACATACACGTAGCGCTAGTCCGTCAGGGCAGGGGCAGCCGCGAACTGAGCGCCACTCAATTGGTCAATAACAACGACAAAGCCCTTTTGAACATTACAAGTTTCTGTACGTTCATCTCTGAGCGAAATCCAGGAACGAGAAAAAAACCTAGACTAGCCAGAAATCTAAAGTCTAACACATATTTGTATGCGACTAGCTGATTGGCTGTTTTGACGCAAGTACATGCGCGATACACGATTAACAGCATACATGTTCGCTAGTGTGTTTGATTTCGCAAAATTAAACTAGATCAGACTAGAACTTCCCCTGTAGCATCATGACGCCAACACACAAGCAAAAATTCTGGTTGGCTAAAGGGAAGGCACTGAATGATTAATTTTTAGATTTAAAACAACAAATGATTTCAACCTGCATTATCAACTCACAAAAACCGTGCCGCGAAACCGAAACGCATTAAGAGTCAGTTCAGAAAAAAAAACTGCATGTTAGTTGAACGGATTGAAAAAACTAGAAGCCTGACAGGCAGGTTGCTCTGATGATCAGAGTCTGATCTCTTTTGTAACCAAACCATTAACCTAACCCAACACATGCAAAGAAAAAAAAAACGGCTGAAATAATTAGAAAGTCTGCAGCATTCTAAAAGGTTGATGCAAGCCAATGTGAACGATGTCGAGACTTAGTGACAAAAGAAACTTTATATTTTGCTGTTCCAGTTCTAACAAGCTACAACCGTCCGAATAATAAAAATGAAACATCCCTGGAACACTGGAGTACACACACAGACGACACAACGGCACACAGACGCAAAAAATAATTTCATTTAGATGCCGACATTCCAGTGGCTCATAATATCACACAGGCCAGACACAAGCAATATTCTCACTCGCTGTTCCATTACGAAACAGTATTTTTGACGCGGACCGGCCTGTGGAATTATTCTAATTACGGTATCTATCGCATCTGTCTTCAATAACTGATAGA
Source organism: Theristus sp. LFF4_11 (assembly GCA_030248135.1). Taxonomy (NCBI): domain Eukaryota; kingdom Metazoa; phylum Nematoda; class Chromadorea; order Monhysterida; family Xyalidae; genus Theristus; species Theristus sp. LFF4_11. Next base: position 147,597 of record JASANC010003315.1, on the reverse strand, counting down.
AAATTTTCAGTCATTCACAGCTCACAAATTCAAATTATGGGCTATCAGCCCATTGGTTGGTGATCAAGTGATGCATGCTTTTTGTGCAGGTCACGTCAGAAAAGCGCAGAAAACATGCATCATATGAGCTTATAATTTAGAGTTCCAACTGCAAGATAGACCGTCCCAGCACCCCACTACAATCCTACAGACTTAAGCGCCATTCACAGAGGTTGACGCGCGCTGAAGCGCGCTAACGCGCGTCACTTCGCTAAAGTTCACATTCACGAAGCAAAAAACAGCGCGCTTCAGTTTTGGAACACACACACATTCATACGCACGTTCATGTTAGCGCGCGTCAGCGCGCGCGTGCGTGAATGGGCCTTTAATGCGCGAATAAAAAGGTAAACAGTTTCATGCATGACGCGGGGAATCAAAATTGGCAAAGTGATTTCACAGTCCCCTAAATAGGGCCGAGTCACATAGGCTACCTTGAATTGCCACATAAAGAATGAAACTAGTTTCCTTTCTATGTCTGCAGGTCATATCTCCCTTCATACCAGGACTTGTACCATGCGGTATCCAGTTGCGCTTCTGCAAATTTGACATTGAAGCGCGCGTTCAATTCACATACAGCATGGCTGGTCTGTCAGCCAGCCAGAAGAGCAGAAAAAATCAATTAAACCAGAACCGAGAAAGCTGCACTTATGTCGTGGAATACTAAATAACAACCAGAAAACTATCTATATTTCATGTCCCAAAAGCCACTGACAAAATATTTTGGCGGCGCTCTGTCGCCACTTAATCTAATTATTATTTGTTGCTGTGTTTGGCCAGTATTAGTGCAAAGAAATGGAACTCATTTTCTTCAAAACACTTTGAGCTACAGCTGAAAACAGCGTTGTATTGAGAACAAAATTTCGACTTAACGGACAACAATTTTTGATTGTGTAAAGCACAAAACGAGTGGTTCATTCATGCAAGCGATGACTGGCAAGATAAGCAATCAGCTTCATCATTTTATAATCGGAAAACAACATTCAACTCAACATGACACATAAAAATTAGCCGAATACAAATCGACAAACAAGCAAGCAAAGCAAACCGACGCCACGGAAGAGGAACCGGAATTTGATGGCATGCTAATGAAATGGAATCTCGGCTCCACTCCACGCCAGAAAAACCGCACGCACGAGCATAACATTTTATGCGAAAAATTAGCGTGCAAGCAAAAGCTGGCTGGATCGGATCTTCATAAGAATGAGAAAACAGGCAAAATTTGACGGCCAGAATGATATCAAAATGCATGCGTTCGCGTTGCAATTGTTTTTTGTCTTGAGTGGGAGCCGCCACGCACGACGGCATCGCACGGCACGGCAAGCAAGACTGTGATTCGTGTGATTTGCCGGGCCGTTTTACCTTTCTCGTTGATTCCAGAAAGTTTACGAACACAACAGAGATTACCAAAGAAACACTGCGCAAAACAAAAGCTCACCGACCTTCACAAACTTGTTTCTGAATACCGTCAACATCGTGCGACGACCGCGGTGATCCCACGACGATTAAAATTGCGGCCGACGACGTCATTCAGTAAGTTTGGAGAAATTTTTGAAGAAACAAAAACACTTCGCGATCTGAAAGACTGAACTGAAAGATTGCTTCGAATTTTAATTTAATTTAAAAAATCGGGATTTTCACTTAAATCACATCATCAATCGTAGAATATGACCTCCCAATCCAAACATCAAGCCGAAGCAAAGCCTTTTTGGGGAACGACAAGACTTCTAGGATTCATAGTTGTTCCAGAGCCGAGGGGTTGGGGGGGGGCCGATATAGATAGCTGGAGCAAATTTTCTAGATAGATAGATGGCTGGAAAATTTTGGGGGGGGGCCACGGGGGGGGCCATGTGACTTTGGGGGGGCCGGTCAAAATTTTGAAATTTAATAGATAGATAGCTAAAACGCTAAAAAGCTATAAAAACAGCAAAATAATGCTAAAAATACACTAAAAATCAAGTATAAACGCGTATTTTACCTAAAATTAGCGAAATTTTCAAGAATTACGAGCAAAAATAGTCAATTTTGGTCAAAAATTGACTCATTTTGTGTCTTCGAAGACAAAAATTTTCAGATAGATAGCTGGTTGGCACGTTTTATGATATTACGCTCCAGTTAACTCACGCTCCAACATTGGATGTTCTCGGACATTGCTAAAACGGACCTAAACCTAAAAGCCAAACCGAAGCCTAAGCTTAAACAAAACCTGTTCCTAACCTAATCCTAACCTAAGCCAAGCCTTTTTAAGAAGCAAGAATAAAAATAACTGCGTTTTGAACGAGTTTTTGTTGAGGGCGGAGCGTGTGCACGCGCGCCAGTGGATCATGAGCAATGAGCAATGCGGATGCGGGGCAGGTGCATATCATAATGAAGCGTTGCGTAGATAGCTGGCTGAGAATTTTTTTTAGATAGATAATAGCTGAACCGAAAAAACCTGTTTGATAGAGATAGATTCGAAATTTTTTTGGGGGGGGCCGGCCCCCCAGGCCCCCCCCCTAGAACAACTATGCTAGGATTAAAAGAACTCGGCGCCTGACCTGCACTAATTGAATTGAAAGCGTTTAGCATTCGATTTAAAATTATAGCCAATAATCAAAAACCGCGCTGCACCGCAGCGGTCTAACCTCAAAGGTTTTTTGTTGTGACAGTCCATCTACAAATCATGTGAATACAACTAGCTGATTGGTTGGCTGCTCACATGTACATGTGATTTTTCATGCATGCACTCTGTGTTCTCTTCTGTGCAGGCTGACTCCGCCTCCTCAGCAACGACTGCAAAGAATGCACACATCAACTGCACGTGTGTGCAACTAACCAATCAGCTAGCTGTGTATATTGTCCAGATGGACTGTATTTTGAAGTTTCGCCTCGAAATCTGAGTTTTTAGAATTTTTCGCGGTGATTTTACACAGTCATTGTACAGAATGCGTGCATCACGTGGGCACCAACCACTCAGCTAATTGCAAATGATACAAAACTAGAATTCATTATTGGATTTGTCATGACTAAAGTTTTTCTTTAAAATCTATGGCAGCTCCTTTGAAAAAACGAAATGAGATCAAATTGTATTTTTGAACAAGTCATTTGCTGACTGCTGCAGACTGAATGAAAAGTTCTGAATCTTTTAAGTTACCGTGTAAATTTACAATTTCACCAAGAATATTGGTAACACACCACATAACAAGACTAGAACAACCGCTACAAGTTGCAGGTAAAGAACAAAAATGATAATAAATGAACTATATTCAAAAGCATAGGATTTCAAAAACAAATCCAAGAAATAAAGCGCTGTGGCAGGAATCAGAGTTGCAGTGCAAAACTACAAAAAGCAATTCAGAAAACGAAATTGCAAAATTTGTAAAACAGACTCTAGTTTTGGATCACATGTAAAATTTGACAAATAAAACCGTATTGAGAAATAAAACTAAAAATTACGTGCAAAAGCTTTAATTTAATTCAAAACGATTAATAAATCATAGACTTTTCACAAATTTTGCAAACAAATTCATAAAAATAGAATGAACACACAAATGTTACTTCGATTCAAACGAAACCCTTCAGCAAATCTCAATTGAAATCGATTTCACATTTCATGAAAGCTTCTAAAAATTCAAGAGCATTCAAGAGCGAAAAATTGGTAGAATTAATTGGTTACTTTCCCAATCAGTTCAGTGTCTTGCAATTCAAACTGCATCCAGTTCGGTATGTGTTGAATAAACAAAAAATCGATGAAAACAATTTTCAATCACAGATCAGTTTCAGCCGCCACAGGCGCAATATTACTGAAATCCGTGTACAATTCCTCTTCGAGTATGCTTGCGCCAATGCCCGGCTCGACAGAACACATCAGATCATGTTTGCTCATAGCTGACTCGTGCAGTTCAAGCAGTCCGGATTCCGGAACCTCCATGATTGAACTGGTCGCCATGATGGACGGATCGACGCCGGGTGCCGCGATGCATGCTGACGTCGCCGGTCCGCCGATGAGCTCTGTCGCCGCAGTGCCAGATGCTCGTCGATTGACGTTCGATGTTGAGTTGTTCGTTGTGTTGGTCCTCAGTAGGTTGGTGACAGCCGAGTTGTGCGGCAGCGATCTACCAATGAACGACGTCGACATCGCGTCAGAGCCGCATGCGCAGCAGCTCGCGCCCGATTCGCCATCGAGATCTGCTTGAGTTTGTTGTTGCACGGAATTTTGTTTGAATAAACTGCCAAAGACGCTCTGCGAGTGATCGGAAGCGCCGTTCGGCGTGTTCGTGTAGTCGAGCAGTTCATTGTTCTCGTTGTTTGAATCGGTGATCGAGATCAGTCGTTGTGCTTGCTGGTCGTCGACTTCACTGAACACACAAATGTTTTTTGTTTTGTTTTGTTGCTTTTTTGTTTTAGAAAAAAGAAGCTGAACTTATCAAAACTAAAAGCGACGAACAAACAAAATATGACATTACCTCGCCGCTGCAGTGCTCCTTATCGAGTCCTGTCTGATTTGTCGTTGTGACGGCACCGGCTGACCGTAGCCACAGGCGACTGTTAACGGCCAATTGCGACACATGTACCCTCGTAGAGTCAGATCATCAGCTTTGCAGCGGACCTAAAAACCTTTTGAATTTAAAAAAGAACAAGCAAGCGTTTGAACATTATTTCAATTTGCTGTTAGTGCAACGGAGCGCAACAGTCAGCAACGTACTTTATCTGGATTGCACAACAGGAACAACGTCGCGACACTAAACACGCCCGCGATTGACTCTGCCACATAAACCGACTTGCACTGTATGTTGATGTGCGTCAATTGGGCGTCCATGTCTGTATTTTGGACGAAAGGAGGTATTTTCTCGTTGAAGTTTATGAGGCTGATGAATTTTAGTGGAAGAATGAAAGTCCAAGAATCCTGCGACCGTACCTCCAATAATGTAGCGCATTGATCGGCCTCCACTCGGCAGATCGAACGATCTCGCCTTTTGCTTCACCAGATCGTATTCGGTGATCCGAAGTCGGCCGGGGTTCCCAAGGGCCCCGCGTTGACCTTTAAACGTTTTTAGAATAACAATTTTCTGTTTTTTGCAGGATAACCCTTAAAATTCATCCGAGCACGTTTTCAAACATTATGATTTTTACCATCAGCGCTAGGTAGCACACGTTTTTGAAAGCCGACCCATCGCCCGACAATGACGCTCACGTCGCCTTGTCCATTCGAGACCAGCATGAACTGTTGATTTGTGTAGTTATTGTTCGTTGGTATAATTTCAGCCTAGAAAAAGTAAACAAACACTCATTATAAATCAGAGTCAAATGTGGCGGTTCCGTTTTAGATTTCCGCTGCGATTCATCGAATAAGAGCAACAAGCAAAGCATAGTGAAGTGCTGTATTCATATGTATGAAGTGGAATTTCATATCCAACAAACCGACACGTTAAGTTGTCTTATGGCTTTGTCTATCAATCAACACACCGCCAATTACACCGCACTGAAAAAACCCAACCAGTTCGTTCTCAATCTGTGCCGACGCCGGGAAGCACTGCGGCGTGACGACGTGCGACTTTGCCAATAGCCGTCCGTTTTGGTCAGTCACCAAAATCAACGACAGCCAGTGCATTTGCGAGTGAATTACTTGCACCGTGTAGAGCTCGTTGCCGCGTGTGTCAATGATGCTGCAGAAGAAAATTTCATAAGCATCGCTACCGTTGGGCACCGAAGCCGGTGGTGGGGGCGCAAATGCTGAAACTTATGTAGGGTGTCCACCTATCGTGGCAAAGGCACTGGATCTCCGCGGGACACTAGCCTTTCATCTTTCTATCCAAAGTTTTCAACAGCTATGGGAGTTTGGTACATCTTCGGGTTTCCTAAACCGGTGAGAGAACTTCATCTAAAAACTATCTGATGAGGAGATGCGTATGAAAAATCGTGCTGTGTGTAAGTTGAACAAGTGCGTGTCAGTCACCTGTGTGTAGCCGTGTGAACGTAGTACAGTCGGTCGGTTGACTTCAGTGCAGCACCGACGCACAGCTCGTGCAGCCTACTGCCCACGTCTAGTTCAAGCCGTTCAAAGTCATTTACAATCAAACGTAGTTTCAAGTCGAGCATCATTACTCCTGAATAGACATGAAAACTCCGCTTGTCGGAACTGAATTTAGAGCCACACAGCGCGTCACTTTCAACGCGGATTTCAAGCAAAACAACACATTTTTAAAGTTATACTACAATATTCTAACAACGCGCCTTTCACGATGAAATCAAATGTATAGACAAACCTTGTATCTGCATGCGTCCCTCATCAACCATGCCTCCCTGTGGCGTGAACAACATCAGTTGAACGCTGCTGTTTGGATCGTCACTGCCGGGCACCGGCAACATCTCCTCCAATGGGACACCGCCTAAAAACAGGGTCTATTTAGCAGAAACTGTGCGACAAAAATGATGTCATCGCTGAAAGATCCAATGACGGACAGCTAACGCCTTGGCAGCGTGTCGTTTTGAATGGTCTCTTGGCTCGCGTTTCCTAAACTTGATTGTTAAACCTCACGCAACGTTGTTGCACAATAGTTCAGTGCAAACAAGGTCGAAACAAAGATCCGAGTCTTGAAAAATGATACGAAATGTCAAAACAAACCCGAAAATCGCATTCGCTGCGTTTTGTGACCGAGTTTTCGGTTGAACATCTCAACTTGAACGCTCAATGGAGCTGGTCGTTGACGGTCATATGAGAAACGAACGTCCACTGGTTGGTTGAATCGAACGAAGTTTAGTTTTGCAGGCTGTAAAAGGGGTCTCACTGATCAGTGAAGATAACTAAAAAATCTGCTAAAAAGGATAAGAATTTTTCGTCTTGTCGGAATCAAGAAGTGGTGAAAAATCATTCAGCTTCTGCCTTGTTTGCTGCAGCAAATTGCATTCATAATTGCTCACCTCTTCCTTTGACTCCGACTGCGCTCGCACGGTCTGAAGCACCCGTGAGCCGTATGTCAACCTCATTTTCAGACACTCTCGTTTCAGGGAAAGATTGTCAATTGTCACCAATTTCAATCTAAGAATTCCGGTGACATGCTCGGAAAGATCCTGGGTGTCCAGTTGAAACACGGATGGTGACGGGTGCCCACGGTACACACATCCTGTGACAAGGTACACCTCCGACGGAAAGTGATACGACCAAAGTTTTGTGGTAACGTCTTGGCCTTGCGCCAATTTGCCGTCTGTAGAACGGCCTTGTTCCGTGTCGTCGTGAGCTAGAAAAAATAGAAAAAGAATGTTGCGTCTTTTAAAACAATGTCGTTGATTATTGGCTGAACTAGCGTTGTTTTCAGTTAGCTTTTTTGCCAAGCAATTCAACACATATTCAAAGTTTTGAGTCAAAATGTATAAGAAACTCTAACAATGTACAAAACAAACCGAGAATTTCACCACCCAACAGTCGAGACGTGTCTGCTGCATACGCAATTGGATGCAGCTGATGAGTGTGCCAGACAAGATCAAAATCGTAGCAAGGGGTCAGAAAATAACCGTGGTAAGTTCCGTTCAAAGCCAGAAATTTGCGATACCTGCAAAAGGGGAGAGCTTTTTGAAACGAAGACAGCAGCGCCAACAAAGCTGTTTGCAATTCAAAACTACCGTTTTATGGCAGAATCCAGGAACGTCTTCGACAAATGAAAGTGAGGCAAGCTGATCTAAAAAAACGCATAATTAATAAAACAGTCAAAATCAACATTTAATAAATTTAATATGTCTTAAACAAACCTGGTAAACAAACTCGCGCTGCCTCTGAGCGGCGAGTGCCAAATTGTACGCTGATTTTGGTCGGTATTTTTTTGATCTGACCAAGAACTCCGGCAAACAATTGCCATGCTCATCAAACAGATCGTCAACGTTCCACGGCTCTCGATTGCCGGTGGCCGACTGCCAGACGCTCATCGATTCGTTCCTCAATGCAGACCGCTGCTCGGCGCTAATTGGTCGATGGTCGAGCACACAGCCAATCAGCGTGTCGCAGTCGTTTCGATAGTTGCGCGGTGACAGCTGGTGACAGTGCCAGATCCAGTGAACGTCCAACGGCGGCGCCATGCTAGTCGAGCGTTCACGAGCCTGCAGCGAGTTAAGACGTCTGCTTCAGACAATCGCTTCTTGCAGCAGGCAGCTTCTTCCAAAAGTCTGCAGCCCTTGATTAAAAAAAACGAGGAGAAGCATTCTGATCAAACAACAAACTCCACAACTCAATTCTCCTCATTATTTGAACATTGGCCGGATCACAGACCAGAAGGGCCGATTCAACAACAAACGTGCCTTAAAATGTTGACAAATGATCAAACGAACCATAAGCGGCAGCCAGATCTGCTCATAGCGTCTGACCGACTGCTCCAGGACGTCAGGTCGACAGAGAAAATTCGCCCGACGGCCGATGATTCGGAGGAAGCTAAGCTCCTTATGGACCGCTTCAGCGAGATCGACGGAAATTTGCAAGTTGTCAGGGGCGATCTGAACAAAATCAAAATGCAAGCTCGGAAATAGTCGAATCTGGCAGAAACTGATCAGATCAGAATCTTACGAAGCCATTTGGAAACTTTTAACCTTCAGTTTTCGAAGAGTTGGTTCTCGGACGGGCTCCGGATGGTCGATAAGGCTCGAGTTGTTCTGTTCCATCAACAAAACTGCTGAAGAGGTCGAAGGCTCCGTATCGTCGTCTTCTTGCGTTTTAGTTTTATCATCATTCAAAAATTGATTGTTTTTGTTGTTATTATTGTGGTTGTTATTGAAATTCAGATTTAGCAATTGGCCGGCTTCCGATGCGTTGTGGAGACCGTTCATGGATGACTGACCAATGGTCACTTCGGTGGTACTGGTTGCTGTTGAAAGACTAGCAATTGAGTCCAGCTCCATTGTTATTTCGAAATTGCTTGAACTGGAAAAAGTAAAAAAAATCATGATTATTGGATTGGCTTTGCTCAATTCCAGCAGAGTTGTAAAAAAATCGACGTTTGCAGCGTCATTCACTCAACACGCTTGAAAAGAAACAATGTGTACAAGCACAACAAAGTTACATTCAAACTGAGAAAAGATCGTAAATAAAATTACCCCAATGCCAGCTTTTAATGCAGCAAGGCCAGCCAGAAAAGAAAAAAGAAAAATGCTAGCCTGAAAGCACTCAGATATTTATTGTTTTTATTGCGACTTCGCTCCGGTCCTCCGACACCGACTGTTTTAATGAAAAAATGGGAAGCGGAAAACAAAAAGCGCATTATAAGCGTGATAGGGTACATATTCAGCGAATGGAGTCAATTCAGAATGAGTGCCCTTTTAGCTTCCGGTAGAAAGACCGACGAATGAAACAAAATCGGTTTTGGTGCAAGTGAAATCGATTAGGCTTTTTGTGTGTTTTTGTTTTTCTTGAAACTACGCGTTGGAATTCCGGAAAAAAGATGGAGGGGGAACATCAACCGCGGAAAGAAAACATTTTGAACTCAATAAAAAATGAGCATTAATTTGTGTCGCAAAGGTTTTTCCGCGCACCAAAAAGCAAGAATTCGCACCATCGACGTTGAAGAAAAACACGATCCATGAAGGAATGGAAACATTTTTCTGGAAAGCATGCAAAATGCAGCCATCGTCTGGCAGATTTTTAGTCACTAAAAACACCAACCACATTTCAGTTTTCGTCCAAGATGATGAAGAAGGCAAAATCGATCGTTTCGCGGGTGAACAAAGAAACAACAGGAGAAAAGAACACGAAGAAAGCCCACCGAACTAACAGAACGAAACAGAAAAACGCCAAGAAAGCGCACATTGCGTGCGCTGCATGAATGGCTGAAAGTTCAAACAAAACGTTCTTTTCGACAGCTTGGTTTTCTTCATCACACAAAACAGTTGCTGGTTTTCGGTGCCGTCGAAGCAACATGTATGCAGTCATTTTGTTCTAGGCTATCATAGCAGCCAAAGTAAACTTTGAGAACGCCAAAAACCACCCAATGTTGAAAATGTGCTTCTCGTCTTTTTTTGCGTCGAAAATTGCGGTTTCGTTAAAAAGTGACAAGTTGCCTTTAAAAAAGCTTTGTAAATGTGATAGGCTTGAACTTTGAATAAGAATTGTTTTATCGCATTGTTAAAGGTACGGTATGGCCGATAAAACATGGTAGCTTTTTTCAGGGTTCAAGGAGCGCGCGAATTTTGAATGGCAGAAAAAAGACGTTCAGAAACCAAATTATGTGCCAAATTTGACGCGTTTTTTTTCAAACTAACAGATTATGCGCACTATTCTGTTCATATTTTTTCTGTTGCACACATGATTTGGAATTATGTTTATATTTTTGAAAAATACAACTCCTAGCCTGCGACTGATCCCGCCTTGATGGACTACTTCAATTATTCGGCTATACTGTACATTATGCGCATGTTTTAATTATGAACAAAAACTCGGGGAAACGAGAACTTATTTCAAGCTAAAACCAAAAAACAGAATGGCAGATGGAAACACAGGGTCTCACAAACCCTCTAACAGTAAAGTTAATAACCGTTTTTAAAATAGTGTGCGTGTCTGGTTGGCCAAGCTGCAGCCGCAAATCTCTCACATTCGCTCCTGGAAAGCTAAAAGTCACGGGAGAAAAACGCTCTGAAGTCGCGCATGATTGTGTAATATAGGAAGCCAAGCTTTTCAGCTTTCGCTTAGCAGCAGATCAGCAGCACTGAAAAGGAAACTGACATGGAAATGCAATTTCACGTTGTCTCTCCTTTGCTTAGTGAAGCCGCATGTGCTTCTAAAATGCTGAATAATACTACTGCAGAATCGAGCGAAGCTTTTAGTAAAGATGGAATACGGTAGTTTCCACCGTATTTGGTCTTGAAACGACCACCAATTTTGACTGTGAGTGCATAGTTCTCTGAATACACTGAGAACGGCTACTGAATAAATTGCTAACTGAAAAAATTACTGAACAAATTTGTTCAGCTACCACTGGCTAGTGCGGACTAAAAACATCGCCTAAATCATTGCTCGTTCGTTCATTATCAGCATGATCGTGTCAAGACTGCGTATGAGCCACTTGCTACAAGAGTATGAGCCACTTACTCAGGCTCTGACTTTTGATGTTCCCATTGTATTTGCAAAAAGTAAAACGGCACTATTTTGCGTGTTCCAAAGGATATAATCGAATTTTTGTTTCTCACGATTATGCAATGCAAATGAAATTTTTCGCTTTTGCATTTCGTTTCCCAGTTTTTTTGCAGAAAACGCTTTCTTTAGTGCGGTAATTGGCAGCTTGTTCAGCGGTCAGCGGGCGTGGAATTCAAAATGCAACCAATTAGGTGCTCATGAGGAAAAATGAGCGACTCGGTAAATTTTTAAGCAGTTTCACACCATTTTACACATGTGGGCTGAGCTAATATAAAATCTCAGTCAAGGCGCTTTCGCGTGTTAGCCTGACATTTGAGTAATGAGCAAGATTATGGGTTTTAAAGACAGGTTTGTAAAATGAGTTTTGTAGCTGATAAAGATTATAAGGAAGACAAGACAGACTTTCAACTTCTAATTTTGCTTATTAGTTTAGTTTTTGTTGTTGTTGTGGAGGTTATTAAGTCAGTGATCAATTCCACCTCATAGCAACAACGAGTTTGAAAATTAATAATAACGTTTTGCTAAGCAAAGGACAAGCAAAAATTTGCCGGGTTAAAAAGATGTCAAAGGCACATTGTGATAACACAAAGTTTTGCGGATGCTGTAAAAATATTTCACAAACACTATTGGAGTTTTTGTTTTCGTTCTCCATACAGCCGGTAATTTATCTCGAACTTCCGGTAAAACTGCGCAAAACAACTTTTTTTCAAAGTAAAAAGTGATTCGCATCGAACGTGTTACTCAAAACTAAAAATGTAGAAAGTTTCAGAAAGTGACATTTAAATGTAAGAAAGGCTAGTTTTGAGCATTGTAGGAAGGAAGCCTGATAACAAAGAAAGAAAGTTCAAGATTGTTCAATGTCGTCATAAGACTGCGGTACTGTTCCACGCTCAATCACAATGTTCGGACTCAAAGTCGGCAATTCTCATGAGACTAAAGGATTTCGGTGATCCGATTTTTTCGTGCCACTCCCCTATCCCGCACAGTGGACGGACACCAAGTTTTTTATTGCTGTCTTTATTCCATGCGTGCGGAACCAAATGGCTTTGTTCTGTGGGATCCCACACCCTGTTGAACTCAAAATGATGATTTAGTGTTGTTGCGTTCTTTGGTTGCAGTAAAATGCAAAGCTGTTAGTGTGCTCTCCCGCCAGTTGAAATCAAAGTGTCGAACTGCATCATGGTACCACGCGAAAACAATTTCGAAGTGTGTCAACAGAACTCAACTGGGGGACGGGGGGTTGACCGCCACCGACATGTTCAATGTCCACTCATCCCATACAATAGAAGACGTGCACAAAGAAAAAAAGTTTTGGTTCTCGTGTTTCATGTTTTAGCAGATTAGCACTTGAAAAAATCCAGCAATGAAAAATTTCACAGCAATCAACATTGCCACAAAATTGCACAAAAAGTGAGCGGCTGAAAAGAGCAATTGGCGTAGACATGTCAGTAGAACAGAGCGGAGAGGATAAATTATTTTGTTCAGTTCAGCTATCAGTAAAGCACAGGACGAGGGTTTTTAGCTGTACCAGCTGCTGAAAAAATAGAGTCGTTTGATGGACCAAAAACATAATTTAATCAGGCAGGGGCAGGCAGAACCATTTTTCAGTTCTTGTCGAAGGCCGCTCCATACGGCGCGGCACGTCAATTCAAGTCAGGTCTGGTTTTACGACGTGTCCATTCCTTGCAGACGCATGTACACTACGTATATGCACGGCACCCGCACGACACGGCACGTAACGCCATGTGTTGATGCATACTACCGTTCATGGAGACATGCCTTTGACGTGCACCGACGTGTTTCACTTCACTTCGGTTTGTCGTTTTGGACGGGTCTTCACTTTTTACCCAACTTGACAAATAGTCTTTACTCCAGTGTGCCATTATTATTGGGCCTATAATGAAGCCAAGGTTGACGAAACGCGGATAAAAGAACGTACACTTTACCCAAGTAACATGCGCTTAAATACCGTAATGATTAAGAAAAGAAAGTTTCAAAAGCGAGAAAGATTCTTCTTACTTTCTGAAACAGGTTCAGACGAAAAAAAACAGACAAACGAGTACAATAATCTACACACAGAGAGAGTAATACGAAAAAAAATAATTTGCCGCACAATGAAAAATGAAATAAAAGTCGCAGAAAGCCACATATTTTCAGACATGTTTACTTCAAGCTAGACGAACGAACTGATACTAAAATGGAAATTGTGTCCAACGCTGAACCTATGCTTTGCTTAGTAGTCTGGCTAGTCTGGCACTCGGGAGCGTGTGTGTGTACACAACTAGCTAAGCTATAGTGCACAGGAAGGGTTCCAAAATATGCGAATAATTTCAATCGATATGACGCTGTGTTGCCGCGCACTAAAATTATTTGTTGCAACGTGCTAAGTCGACAACGACAAATAGCTTGTGAGTGAGTTTTTTAGCTCACTTCAAGTCTGGAAGCAAAACAAACAACAAAAAGAATGCGCGCTGAGACGATAAAAAAAAATACACTGCTCATTGTTATTTTGAAGTCCTAGTCTTAGACAATGCACTCTGTTATAACACTAATGTTGCACAGTTAATGTAAAGTAAAAATGTTATCATTGCTACCCACAATCTTCCTCCATCCCCCACACGCCACACCTAAAGCCCCAAATCTGGAACTAAAGTCAAAGTTTGAAGACAATGTACCAGTATCACTCTGCTATGACAGAGTAAAGTTGAACATGAACAAACAATACAGAATGATGCAGCAGCACTCGTGTGGCCATGCAACACGTGCGTGTGTGCCTGTTTCTTACGATGCAACAAGCAATAGCAGAACTTTTTCTATTTTTGCGTTGGTCATTTGGTACATTGACCCACCTTGTATTGTCACATTGTGTGATGATTACGTTTTTCATTTTTCCTTTGGTCCAGGAAATGAAAAATTCTGGTATCGCTGTTGTAAACATTATTTACTGACTGACATACTGGGGACGTAACAATAACACACTGATTTCGTAAAGCTGGGAAGTTCGAGAGAGTGGGGTGGATTTTTGCAAATTTTGCAATTGCCCCCCCCCCATTTTTGCAGCTACTGTATCTGGAAAATTTGCTCCAGCTATCTATGTATTATTGCTAATATATTGCCCCCAACCTTCGGCTCTGGAACAACTATGTTCGGGAGGCGCTTGCACATCAAATGTGGTTCTTCTGACTCCCTGGTTGATTTGGCTCGCACAACTTTGATTTTCCATTTTTTAACAACCCTAGAATTTTAACAACCCTAACAGCTCGGCGCGGACGCTCAGAATTTACACTGAGAAGTGGAATGTTACCTTGACTGCATCGGAAATGTAAAGCCAAGTTTTGGGTCGCGACTCGCGACGCTCAAAAATTTCATTTCAACAAAAGTTGTTCAAGCCAAAAATCAATCGGCAAAACGGTCCAAAATGTCGATTTTTGACCTGCTGACGGTTTTACCAATAATGTCAAAAAAATTGTCGATCTTTCCAGAAATTGTGCCGAAAATGAATGTTTTCAGAATATATTAGGGGAAAAATGTTGGAATTTTTTAAATCGGCATTTTTTAATTTTTCCGCCATATCAGTGGCGAAAGCGGGACCTCGGGTGAGGGGAGGGGTGTTTGCCAAATTTTAGAGGGGGGTGTCAGGTGCCTTCTCGGTGAGGGGGGTGCACGGGCAGCAAATTTTCCTGAGGGGGGGTGCACTGGCAGAAAAATTTCGTGAGGGGGGGGGGTGCACGGGATCGCACGGGTAATACCAAATTTTTGCCTTAGAAAAACACAGAAATTCTTGTGAAATACAGAATATTTTGTGCAAACAAGCTGCTTGTTTGGTCAGAAACAACAAAATCTATGCAGGGATAGACACAAGCGTCAAGAAAAATGCAAAAATTACGGTATTTTTGGAAAAAATTGAGATGAGATTGACCACCGTGAGGGGGGGGTGCGATCCCGTGTTTTCTCGCGGAGGGGGTGGGGGTAGGGTTAGGGGGAAAAAAATCCGAATTTTTTTTTAAATTAAAAAAAAATTAAAAAAAATTTTTTTTTTTACAAGTTAGGTTTGTTCGAAGCGTCTCGTCGAGCTGAGTTCATCTAGACTATTTTCAGAACGATCCGGAAAACTATAAGAGCGAAAATCGTGTTTTATTGAAATTATGTCCATTTCATAGAGGGAAAGTTGCATTTTCAACAGTAAAACAGGACAATTTTCGACGTGTACTTGAATATTGAACCGTTCTTAGTTGTTCCTCTTTAGAAAATTACCAAAATTTGACTGTGTTCAAAAATTCCTGTTTGCTGTAGCTAAGTCGGCAACCCCTGTCGACCCGGTCGCCCCCCCCCCCAAGACACTTACTTTCAGGTTCAACCAGCTATGCTATCTGCCACATGGCGAGAGCCCACTCTTCAAATCATCGTATCGAAAACACGTACCATGATTTCGCGATCACGTTGCGGGCAACTGACAGACGCAAGTTTAACACGTTAGTTTAGCTCAGCACGCAAGTTTTAACATGTGGCCATGTTATCGGGTATCTGAAAAACGGTCGTGTGATGTGGTATTAACCAACATCCCCGCTCCAATTGTTTAACAATATATCGCACAACTCCATTGTAGACCTATAACGTACGCCAATCAACAAGATATCATGTTCATCTCATGGCCTACCGACTGAAAAAACATGTTCTAAGTTGCAAGAAAACGATTTCTGAAACGATATTTCAATTCAGTTAAGTCATTTCAACGCTAAAAATTGACTCTAGAAGTCATCCAAATCGAAAAACATGGAGTACGTCGGTCAAAATGACCAAATAATGACATGTACCTAAGCACACAAAGAAGTTGGGAAGAAAATTTGGTTTGAACTTTCAAAAAATTATGCCATAAATCGAATTTTCAGAGCAAAGTAGAAGAAAAATTTTTCAATTTTTTTTAAGTTTGAAAAAAAAATCCAAATTTAAAAAAAAACGAAAAAAAAATAAAAAAATTTTTTTTTTCAAAGCCCCTAACCCTAGGTGGGGGGAGTCTAGTACCCGTGTCGAGGTAAAGGGGGGGGGGAGGGGGACTCGGTCGATCCGGTACCAATTGAAATTTTCAACTGTTTTAGCATTCAATTCAATTTGTTTCTGATTTGTTTTCCATTTTTCTTCGTTTCTCTCATTTTATCTGATGTCTGAAACATTTTACCGCAGGTTTTTTCGCGGGAAATATGAAAATAAAAACAACAGACATTTTTCCTCAACTCCAAAAGAGAACCGAATCAGTCTTCATATTTTTATTTTGTTCTCCTTTTCTATCTGAGCTGATAATTTTGCAAATTTTCACCGTCTTGGAGCTTTATTCTTCTGGAAAATAGTTCAGAAAATAAAAAAAACATATGGTACAATTGTTTTGCATTTTTCAGAATCAGATTACGATTCCCAAAACCAACCAAGTGTCGCAAGTCGTCGTCGTCTCATATCGTATCATCAACAATCGTATCAACAATCAACCAAAGAAAAATCGAAAACATAACGAATTGAACGCTAAAAACCCGTAAAACAGCTGAAAATTTCAATTGGTACCGGATCGACCGAGTACCGGATCGACCTGGTACCGGATCGACTAGGGTTAGGGAAAAAAAATCCGGATTTTTTTTTAAATTAAAAAAAATTAAAAAAAAATTTTTTTTTACAAGTTAGGTTTGTTCGAAGCGTCTCGTCGAGCTGAGTTCATCTAGACTATTTTCAGAACGATCCGGAAAACTATAAGAGCGAAAATCGTGTTTTATTGAAATTATGTCCATTTCATAGAGGGAAAGTTGCATTTTCAACAGTAAAACAGGACAATTTTCGACGTGTACTTGAATATTGAACCGTTCTTAGTTGTTCCTCTTTAGAAAATTACCAAAATTTGACTGTGTTCAAAAATTCCTGTTTGCTGTAGCTAAGTCGGCAACCCCTGTCGACCCGGTCGCCCCCCCCCCCCAAGACACTTACTTTCAGGTTCAACCAGCTATGCTATCTGCCACATGGCGAGAGCCCACTCTTCAAATCATCGTATCGAAAACACGTACCATGATTTCGCGATCACGTTGCGGGCAACTGACAGACGCAAGTTTAACACGTTAGTTTAGCTCAGCACGCAAGTTTTAACATGTGGCCATGTTATCGGGTATCTGAAAAACGGTCGTGTGATGTGGTATTAACCAACATCTCCGCTCCAATTGTTTAACAATATATCGCACAACTCCATTGTAGACCTATAACATACGCCAATCAACAAAATATCATGTTCATCTCATGGCCTACCACCGACTGAAAAAACATGTTCTAAGTTGCAAGAAAACGATTTCTGAAACGATATTTCAATTCAGTTAAGTCATTTCAACGCTAAAAATTGACTCTAGAAGTCATCCAAATCGAAAAACATGGAGTACGTCGGTCAAAATGACCAAATAATGACATGTACCTAAGCACACAAAGAAGTTGGGAAGAAAATTTGGTTTGAACTTTCAAAAAATTATGCCATAAATCGAATTTTCAGAGCAAAGTAGAAGAAAAATTTTTCAAATTTTTTTTTAAGTTTGAAAAAAAAATCCAATTAAAAAAAACGAAAAAAAAATTTTTTTTTTCAAAGCCCCTAACCCTAGGATCGACCGCCCTAGAAAATTGCCGGGTACCGGATCGACCGGTGGGACGCTCAAAAACTTCATCGCAGATGTTGTTGAAGCCTGAAATCAGTCGGTAAAACGGTCCAAAATCGACTGCTAAAAGTTTTACGAGGTAATATCAAAGAAAATTTTTGTTGAACTTTCGAAAAATTGTGCCAAAATTGAGGTTTTCAGAGCATATTAGAGGAAAATTTTTCGAATTAAAAAAAAATCGACTGCTAAAAGTTTTACGAGGTAATATCAAAGAAAATTTTTGTTGAACTTTCGAAAAATTGTGCCAAAATTGAGGTTTTCAGAGCATATTAGAGGAAAATTTTTCGAATTAAAAAAAATCGGTTGGCCTGTCGTACTAAATCAAACCACTGATGTTGGCGGACGTTGCCAAAACTAACCTAAACCAAAACCTAATCCTAAAGCCTAATTTTAAGCTAAACATAATCCTGACCTAATCCTAACCTAAGCCAAGCCTTTTCAAGAAGAAAGATTTAAGAACAATTGCGTTTTGAACAAGTTTGTATTGGGGCCGGAGCGTGTGCACGCGCGCTAGTGGATCATGAGCATGAGCATGCCGTGCGCGTGCGCTTTAGTAATGAAGCTTTAGGAAAAAGGGGCATTTTTGTTTTTTTAATCACTTTGAAAATTTTTTTTTTGATTTTTGTTTAACAACCCTAGGCGGGGGGACTCCCTAGGCGGGAGGCGCTTGCATATCAAATTCAAATGTGGTTCTTCGGACTCTGATTGATTTATCACAAATTTTAATTTTCAAAATTAAAAAAAATTGAAAAAATGTGTTTTGAAAAAACAAAAATAACGATTTTTTTATTTTTAGCAAATAGCATAGCAACCCTAGCCTCCGACCGCCGACGCCGACGACCCCCAATTGCCACCGGCGGCATACGCAGAGGTAGAGCAGTTTTTGGATTGGAGGCGTTTATAAACAACTGAAAAACACATGACGGAAGCAACTGTTGAACCCTCTTCGTTCAGGTAAATGGCAAATTGTAAAAAAGATTTATTGAAAGGTTACGACGCTTTGTTACGTCACTAACTGCAAGCAATTCACTTCTTTCTTCAGTTCAATCAAAACCTTTTCCAGCTTGAAATCAAAGGGTGCACTGATTTGCTCGTCTGCGGTGCTGAAAGGCGAAATCACAATCGGTGGGGGTTTTCAGTTTGATGGTTTTTAGTCGCCGATTTGTTTTTAGTGTGTTTGTGTCGTCAGTACTGACGTTGCGTTCAGTTCGTTTTTGAAGTCTCCACTGGTACCAACCAATCTTAACGTTCACAAGTAAAACACCGCACTGACCGTTTGCAAACGATATCTGCAGATCAGAATGTGGATGGTTTTGGCTGCTCCTTGTTTGTGACCAGTGTCTTTGGTGTGCATTTCGATTTTTTCAGGCGACGGCTGCGTCGTGCATCCGCTGGCTCAGATTTTAGCCGAAACTGGACCCATTATTATTGGTGATAATAATCTGATTGAAGAGAAAGTGTGTATTGTAAACAGGTTGGATGTTGTGAACGATTCCGATTATTCACATCAGCATTAACCATATGGTTTTTCTGTTTTCTTATTTGAATGTTTCATGCGCCCTCCTCTACTTTGGCGAGTTTCAAAACGCCATGGGTGAAGCTACGTGTACCATGCTTCGGTGGGTTAATGCGGGTAATGGAAGTTTCGCGGCTGTAACTCTCAAAATCTTCAGTCGTTGTTTCAGGCAACCTGATTCAAAGCCGTTGATTATCGGCGACAGCAACGTGTTCGAAGTGAACAGCTGTGCGTTCATTTTTTGGAAAATCGTTTTTTTATGTTCGAAAGTTGAAACTTTTTACAGTTTTTTTCATTTGAAGTTCTAATCTTACTTTTTTGCGCAGACATCGAATCATCTCAGATTGGCAGCCGGAATTTGGTCGAGGTTGGCGGTAAGTTTTGGACGAGAAAAAAATGAAGTAGTTTTGTTTTGCGGTGATTGGCTGTGTTTTTTTGAGTTCATGTATTGCGACGAGGTCCGTAAGAGGAGGGTATGTGCTGCAGTTAGCGGTCCCTCTAAACTATTTTGCGGGACTCACTCTGGTTTGATGAAGACTTCTCATTCTAGTTGGCGCTTCTGTGGACTGTGTGTGATACTCCTCTCCCGGTTTGTGTCCGGTCCCTGGTGTGCAACACCAAGTCTGCGATTTTGAAGATTTCCTTTGTTCGACTGAAACACTGTTTTGTTTGCGCGTGCAAGCATGAAGATTTTGCTCTGGTTTTCATTATTTTGGATTCGTAGCCAATCAGCGCGTATTGCTTCAGATGATCTATTTTTCAAACGTGTCCCACTGAAATGACGTCATGTGCCGCCAAACATGCGCTTGCCGTTCACAGCAAGCCACACTTACCGTTTAGCCAATTTCTTCCCGTAAACAAATGGTGAATGTCGAGTCAGTCACACCAAACTGACATTTTAGTGCCTGTACTTTGACAAACGAGCGTTTTTAAAGCAAATGACGTCATTTTAGTCCGGACACGTTTGAATAAATCCACAATAGTGTCGCTGTGAAAAAACATGTGAAGAAAAAAAACTAGGCTATTTGTTGGTAAAAAATTTGTTTGCAGTTCACCTTGGCGCAGGCGTTGATTTGGGTGATGGCTGCTTGATTGGGGTGAGAAGCAGGTTGAAGACGCCGGGTAAATTGCCTGATAAAACCGTCATTCGTTCTCATGCAACTAGTCAGGCGAATGGACTGAAATTAGGTTGGTTTTTGTTAATCTCACTTTTTAACTGGTGGTTTCTGGTGTTTTACATTTCAAACAACAACACCGTCTTGCTGAGCGTAACCAATGCATCAGTTAGCTTGCATTCAAATTCATTGTGTGTGTCTGTGTGCCTCTGTGCTTGGTTCTTGTCTGTGTGTATGTAACATCAAATGCAGTATGCGTGTTTGAGGAAGACGAAAACACGACCTGATATACATTAGAACTCAGGATTCATTTGACGGTGACTTGGTGAAAACGAAATCGCATTGTAAAAAACGCGTTATTATCTTGATTTCAGAATCCGAAAATCTCTCCAGCCGCGCAGACGAAATCACCAAGAACACCGTTTGCATTGAACGGATCGCCCGTGACGAACCGCAACTGCCACTAGCGCAAATGGACCTGCTCCGAAAATTGTTGCCAAATTATCACATGCTAGTTGGTGGGCCTGTCGCCAAATAATTTAGTGCATACTTTTGTGGTTGTTTTGTGCACACTGAATGTCTAGTCGTTTTTCGTCAATTTTAGGAACGAAAGGCTTGAATTTATTCGGATTCGTCTATTGTTGTTTATTCGTACATTCCAAGTTATTTGTGTGACCGCACTGCATGCATATTATGCGTTTTTTAAGTCTATTCATAATCTAAACAATGGTTTTTTGATGAGGGATGTGCTTCCAGATTTCCGTCAGGCTTCCCACAGATGAAATGATTGACCGTATGCTTTTAAAATCTTTAACCATAATCTACTTTTCATTTGTCAAATCAACTTTATCCAACATATGGTGAACAAATAAATGTGAACTTATTCCACCTGAAATAAAGTGTATTCAACGGCAATAACATTCCGGATAAAAACCGAAGCACCCTGGTGGGCACGCCACTAAATTAGCCAACGATCGTTTCACGCTCAAATTCGTTGTTTCAAGTTTCTTTCTCGCTTGTAAGAATGCGTTGTGCAACTTTCGTTTCATCGACATCACACGAACGTCACAGATGCACCTCAGGAACAAATGGCCGTTCTTGGCTGCGACACAGTCGATCGGGCAACCGTCTGGATGCGCGTGTGCCCAGTTGTGCGCGTATGGTTCGACTGAAAAGTGCTTTTCGTCGGTTCGAATACTGTGGTGGCTTTGTGTGTCAAAAGTGGAAACAAGACAAAAAGAGTTCATTTGGCCGCTTTTTCTTTCGGGACGATTTTGATGGCTTTGTGTGTCAAAAGTGGAAACACGACAAAAGAGTTCATGTGACCGCTTTTTCTTTCGGGACGATTTTGACTGCATTTTTTACTCTTTGGAGGACGATTTTGGTTTCGGACGATTTTGGCTGGGGACTTCAGGCGATCGACGTGATAAGATGTAACTTCGTGACATTTGGAAATGCATCAGGAGGTCATATTTCTCAGCGGAAAGACGACGAATTAATTTGCCGTTGCCTGTCCTGCCAAAGAGGATTGAAAGGTGAAAGGACCCCTGCAGCCCTGCAATTTTTTTTCATTGTGTAATCCATCAAAAGTTTCTGCTGAGAATTCTTTTCAAAGCGACAAACCACTTTTTTACCGTCTGCGCCGACTGAGACGGTTACAGTAAAAAGCAGCAGCCCGATCTTCAATCCGCACGTCATCATGGTGGACATCTGCAGAGCATTCACGGACATTTCTTGCAATTTTTAATGCAACTTTTGGAATAACAACAAACGTTTTGCACAAAAATATGCAGTAAAAGTCGGGATCTCGCACAAAACTGCGAGCCAAGATAAAGCACTTTAGTTTTAACGGTGAAGAAAGGTTTCATCAATAGAACTGGTGTTTCCGTTTTTTCTGATGGTGCGCACAAATTCACCAGTTTCCCACAACAGCAACGAACGCCGGAAATAGAGTTGGACGCAGTTTTCATCAATTCGGAGAAATGGCACAGCAGTACAGTACATCTGGAACTTCCATTCCTTTATTTATCTCGACGCGATCAACTTTGAGATTCTGTGGGAAATGGAAATTTGAAAAAACGAGAAAACTAGATTTTTTATTGCCCAATCTTACTTTCATGAGCAATTAAAGATGCAACATCGCGTCGAGACCCGTGCGTGACATGGTGTAACCGCACAGGAATGTTCACGATGACTTGCCAGTGTATGCCACATTTGAATTGTGCTGAATGGCATGATGGTGGCTTATTGGTTTTTTTTTTTCACCAAAAAGAGAAATTTACTTGCCGCCGGGAAATGCGTAGTAATTGCGTTCTTTTGGTATCTGTGCTGTGAGTGCTTTTTCATTCCGCAAAGGTTTGGGAGGTTGGGATTGGAAAGCTTGTGTCTGTGTGAAAAGCAGGTATTTTGAATTTGTGCTATTATCATTTTTTTAGATTCTGCGACTCAATGCGTTTGCAGACGTGTGGAAAGAAAAGATAGTTTCAATCTTTATGGGCAATTAAAGATAGCCAAATTGACCCGGCCCCATTTGGGATCACGGCCCGGATCACGATACCAATTTTGAATTCCCGCATTATGCATGAAACTGTTTATTAGACATACATACATATTAGAATACATGCTAACAAATAAACACAAAAAACCCAAATAAACATAAATATAATTTTCGAATTTCAAATACCCCGCGTTGTGTGTGAAACATTAGACGGTGGGAAACATTACGCGGGAGAATATGTGGCAGGATTAGGTTCGGTTCGATTGTTAAACGAAAACCAAAAAAACAAAAATGCCATTTAAGATCGGCTTTTTGAGAATACCGTCCCACCCCTCCCACCTCTAGGCTAGGCACTAGAATGCAAAGTTTTTCCAATTTAGACAAATCATACGTCATTCTGACCGTCTTGACGCGCTGATTCCGAAAATCACATTTATTTTTTGATTCGAAGTCATTTAGGACCCAAAAATGGCCAAAAACCGTTTTTTTTACCCTTTCAAAAAATAGTGTTTCTTCAGCTTTTTAATGAAGCTACGACAAAAATAAAAAAAACCATTCGATTCGCCTTGATCTGCTGAACATTTTTTGTTAATATATTGTACCCTAAAAATGAAGTTTAAAAGGTGAATTTAAAAAAAAAACTAATTTTAAAGCCAGTTTTTTATTTTTTTTCGGGTCTTCAGAACCGTTTTCGGGGCATAGTATGGGGGTCCACCAAAAAGCACTCCGAAATAGCTAGCTCTGTGCCAAGTTTCATTTTCAATTTCGGTCGGCAGGATAACTAAAAAATGGTTTTACTGTTGGTACCCAGAACGCGATTTGGTTACCATGACACTGACATGCACCTGAACATGTACCACGTGCTGCAACCAGGTGTACTGAGAGATAAAAAAAAATAGTGCGTCCAAAAGCCCACGAGACCAGCTAATAGTGCCTCACGAATCAGTCGTCGAAGTGCTTATTCATGGCCATAACAGCGGAGCTATTTTTGCTCACAAGTGTGAACTAACCCCAAAAACTAACATTATCATTGGGTCTTTAACCAATAGTTCACACTTGTGAGCAAAAATAGCTCCGCTGTTATGGCCATGAATAAGCACTTCGACGACTGATTCTTGAGGCACTAATAGCTGGTCTCGTGGGCTTTTGGATGCACTATTTTATTTTATCTCACAGTACACCTGGTTGCAGCACGTGGTACATGTTCAGGTACATGTCGGTGTCATGATGACCAAATCGCGTTCTGGGTACCAACAGTAAAACTACTTTTTAGTTATCCAGCCAACCGAAATTGAAAATGAAACTTGACACAGAGCTAGCTATTTCGGAGTGCTTTCTGGCGCACCCCCATACTATGCCCGAAAACGGTTCTAAATTGCTGAAAAACCCCAAAAACTAACATTGTCATTGGGTCTTTAACCAATAGTTCACACTTGTGAGCAAAAATAGCTTCGCTGTTATGGCCATGAATAAGTACTTCGACGACTGATTCTTGAGGCACTATTAGCTGGTCTCGTGGGCTTTTGGACGCACTATTTTATTTTATCTCACAGTACACCTGGTTGCAGCACGTGGTACATGTTCAGGTGCATGTCGGTGTCATGATAACCAAATCGCGTTCTGGGTACCAACAGTAAAACCATTTTTTAGTTATCCTGCCGACCGAAATTAAAAATGAAACTTGGCACAGAGCTAGCTATTTCGGAGTGCTTTTTGGTGGACCCCCAAACTATGCCCCGAAAACGGTTCTGAAGACCCGAAAAAAATGAAAAACTGGCTTTAAAATCAGTTTTTTTTAAAAATTCACCTTTTAAACTTTATTTTTAGGGCACAGTATATTAACAAAAAATGTTCAGCAGATCATGACAAGGAATCAGCGCGTCAAGACGGTCAGAATGATGTATGATTTGTCTAAATTGGAAAAACTTTGCATTCTAGTGCCTAGAGGAAATCGCTATTCTGAAAAATCGGGTCTTAAAAATCGATTTTTATGCTCTAAAAATGTCATTTTTGGCACAATTTATGGAAAGTTCAACAAAAATTTGTTACCGTTTTATACCTATTGGTTTTAGGTAGGGTTAGGGGCTTTGAAAAAATTTTTTTTATATTTTTTTTTGTTTTTTTTAATTTGGATTTTTTTTTTCAAACTTAAAAAAAAAATTTGAAATTTTTTTTTTCTACTTTGCCCTGAAAATTCGATTTATGGCATAATTTTTTGAAAGTTCAAACCAAATTTTCTTCCCAACTTCTTTGTGTGCTAAGGTAAATGTCATTATTTGGTCATTTTGACCGACGTACTCCATGTTTTTCGATTTGGATGACTTCTAGAGTCAATTTTTAGCGTTGAAATGACTTAACTGAATTGAAATATCGTTTCAGAAATCGTTTTCTTGCAACTTAGAACATGTTTTTCAGTCGGTAGGCCATGAGATGAACATGATATCCTGTTGATTGGCGTATGTTATAGGTCTACAATGGAGTTGTGCGATATATTGTTAAACAATTTGAGCGGAGATGTTGGTTAATACCACATCACACGACCGTTTTTCAGATACCCGATAACATGGCCACATGTTAAAACTTGCGTGCTGAGCTAAACTAACGTGTTAAACTTGCGTCTGTCAGTTGCCCGCAACGTGATCGCGAAATCATGGTACGTGTTTTCGTTCGATACGATGATTTGAAGAGTGGGCTCTCGCCATGTGGCAGATAGCATAGCTGGTTGAACCTGAAAGTAAGTGTCTTGGGGGGGGGGCGACCGGGTCGACAGGGGTTGCCGACTTAGCTACAGCAAACAGGAATTTTTGAACACAGTCAAATTTTGGTAATTTTCTAAAGAGGAACCACTAAGAACGGTTCAATATTCAAGTACACGTGAAAAATTGCCCTGTTTTACTGTTGAAAATGCAACTTTCCCTCTATGAAATGGACATAATTTCAATAAAACACGATTTTCGCTCTTATAGTTTTCCGGATCGTTCTGAAAATAGTCTAGATGAACTCAGCTCGACGAGACGCTTCGAACAAACCTAACTTGTAAAAAAATTTAAAATTTTTTTTTAATTTAAAAAAAAATCCGGATTTTTCCGGTTGGCACGTTTTATGATATTACGCTCCAGTTAACTCACGCTCCAACATTGGATGTTCTCGGACATTGCTAAAACGGACCTAAACCTAAAAGCCAAACTAAAGCCTAAGCTTAAACAAAAGCTGTTCCTAACCTAATCCTAACCTAAGCCAAGCCTTTTTAAGAAGCTAGAATGAAAATAACTGCGTTTTGAACGAGTTTTTGTTGAGGGCGGAGCGTGTGCACGCGCGCCAGTGGATCATGAGCAATGAGCAATGCGGATGCGGGGCAGGTGCATATCATAATGAAGCGTTGCGGATTTTTCCCCCCTAACCCTAGTTTTAGGTAGGTTGTTAAAAAAAACAAAAATCGTCATTTTTGTTTTTTTAAATTTAAAAAAAATTCAAAAATCAAAGTTGTGCTAAATCAACCAGGGAGTTCAAAGAACCCCATTTGATGTGCAATCGCCTCCCGAATGACTCCCGTATGGCGGAACTTTCCAGATTTTGTTTGGGTGGTCTCATTTACCCCTTTTCCAAACCGTTACCATGCCTCTTGTGTTTTGGCCCCATAACGTCACTAATTGTACCCAGCCCAAGTGAAAATACACATACCGGCTTGAAATTTGATCAATTCTGATGATGTGTCGCGACGGCAGTACACGAAACAGCAACCAGACAACGTAACGCTTGCAAACGGAGCAGCTCGGACGCTCAAATTTAGATTGCGAGGCGAATCGTCACCTTCTTATCTGCATCGGAAATGGTAAGCCAACCTTTGGGACGCTTAAAAACTTCATCGCAGATGTTGTTGAAGCCTGAAATCAGTCGGTAAAATGGTCCAAAATGGACTGCTAACGGTTTTACGAGGTAATATCAAAGAAAATTTTTGTTAAACTTTCGAAAAATTGTGCCAAAATTGAGGTTTTCAGAGCATATTAGAGGAAAATTTTTCGAATAAAAAAATCGGCATTTTTGTTTTTTTTAATCACTTGTTTTTTTTAATTTTGATTTTTGTTTAACAACCCTAGTTTTAGGCTTTTGCCGACATCGTTTTTCTTTTCGCAGAGCAGCGCCGCAACTAGGGTTAGGAGCTTTGAAAAAATTTTTTTTTGTTTTTTTTGTTTTTTTTTTAAATTTGGATTTTTTTTCAAACTTAAAAAAAAATTGAAAAATTTTTCTTTTACTTTGCTCTGAAAATTCGATTTATGGCATAATTTTTTGAAAGTTCAAACCAAATTTTCTTCCCAACTTCTTTGTGTTGGAGCGGAGATGTTGGTTAATACCACATCACACGACCGTTTTTCAGATACCCGATAACATGGCCACATGTTAAAACTTGCGTGCTGAGCTAAACTAACGTGTTAAACTTGCGTCTGTCAGTTGCCCGCAACGTGATCGCGAAATCATGGTACGTGTTTTCGATACGATGATTTGAAGAGTGGGCTCTCGCCATGTGGCAGATAGCATAGCTGGTTGAACCTGAAAGTAAGTGTCTTGTGGGGGGGCGACCGGGTCGACAGGGGTTGCCGACTTAGCTACAGCAAACAGGAATTTTTGAACACAGTCAAATTTTGGTAATTTTCTAAAGAGGAACAACTAAGAACGGTTCAATATTCAAGCACACGTCGAAATTTAAATTTTTTTAAAAATTAAAAAAAAAAAATTTTAATTAAAAAAAAATCCGGATTTTTTTCCCCTAACCATAGCCGCAACCACTCAACGGAATCAATGCGAGTGCGATGCAATTGCTTGAATGAATCTGAATTTGAGTGTATTATATAATTCGACATGGAATCAAAGATCGATTGAATCATTGAATCATTGAATCATCGACCTTCAACGATGAATAGGGTTCGAAAAAAATGAAAATCTCTTTGCTCGCCGATCTCTTTGACATGAAAGTAGAAACTGTCAGTCCACACGAAACTCTGGGCAAAAAATCATGAAGTCACTTCTGTGGAAAGTACAATTTTCAGATGAAAGTACAATTTTGAGCAACAAGACATGGGCAATTCTTGCCCATAACCGGCACCCGCTACAAAACGGTGATATAATAGTTGTTTGTTTCATTCATTTTTTTAAAATAATTTTGTAATTATGCTCCTTTATCATTGTGTTTTTGTTCAAGGTGCTGCGTGTTAAATAAAATCTTGAAATCTTGATGGCAAAAATTCAGCTTTTTATTGATTAAAAAGTACCGATTTAATTTTTTTCAAGTTTTAAAAAATTTTGAACCCTAACGATGAAGAAACAATGAATAGAACTGAATCAGACTTCCGTTTGCTTTCAGGAAAGTTTCATACCGTGGGGAGCGGAACGGGTCGGGTCGATGAAATAAAGGGAGAGGAGAAATTCGTCAGCAGAAATGAAGCCAATTGAGTTTGTGCGACAGCTGATCGCTCGATCCAACGCAAGAGAAGGGGCGAAAATCAGCGAGTGGATGTTTGGCGAACTTGATTTGGAGCTTCGTTATCCGCTAGACTTTGTTAGTGCGCCAAATTATTGCGTATTCTCTCACAAAATTTGACCAGTTCAAACTCAAACATATTTGTTTTTGTTTTCTCACTGTTTTAAATCAAGTTTCATTTCAATCATTCATTCATTCAAGTCACAAAGAAAATTTGTCTTGTTCGTCAATCAAACAAGTTTTGCTTATTCCAGACAAACGTTGAGTTTGAGGCGGTCTTGGCAGCAGCACGGTCCGAAGAGATTTTGGGCGATTTTGTGTTTGCTTGGAGTCGGGAGGCGACAGCGCCAGTGGCTGGGTCAGTTCGCAGCAGACAGTGGGTGTAATTATGAGACAATGCAAAACAAACAAACAAAAATTTTGATTCTTGACATGGCCATTTTCGCTTCGCTTGGCCTGGCAGCACTGCAGCATGCACCCACTAGAAACAACTTGACAGCTTCGATACAGTTTCTTTTCTGCAGTTACGATTTCGTGTCGTCGATCATGCAGCTTCTGCACGACCCGACCATTGAGGGTGCAGAATCAACCAAGCTGTTCGATTGCTTCGTTGAACAGGTTCAACAGTTTTTGTGTCATTTTCTGTTTAGTGTTTTTTGGCTGAGTTATGTGAGGTAAAACCAAGCGGACTAGCGGAGTTTGGTTGGTTACCGAGAACGGTGCCTAATGTTGTGCTGCAACGCAACAACTGTAAAAAAATGACACTGCCACCCTAATTACAGGTGAAAGAGGTGTCGGCAAGCGAGAAAGAACGTCTCTTGAAAATCTTTCTGCAGTCGTTCACTCGCCCACCGAGTGCATCTGGCTCGCGGTTTGTAACGTCATTTTTAATAAAAGAAATCGCTCTCGCATGAGTTGATTCGTGCGTTCGCGGGCTGGTCGCTGATTGGTTGGGTGAAGAAGGATGAAATCGCATGATTGTTATGCAACCGAACGAGTTCGAATGCAGACAATCTAAACTGTGAAACAGATGTAATACGTGCTTGATTAATGATGATTAAGATTTACAGTTCGTCTGTAGTGAGTGCCCCAGCAGTCATCAACGAATCACCACCACACAGCAACAAAAACAACAATAAATCAACAAACTTGTGCATTCAGTTGGCCGGATGTGCTTGCGGTGTTTATGGGTGACGGTGATCTGAACGACCAACAGCCAAGCAGCCACTGCCCCACCGCCAATGCAGTTGCCCCGATTGATCGTGCCGTCGCCGACGTGTTGACGGCTGACTGGCATCCGGACGCCGCTGGCAACGCGCTCCTGGCGCTCAAGTGCGCTCAATGGTTTTTGGGGTGATTTTAGGTTTTTAAGGCACATTGGACGTGGGTCGAGATGTAATGGTGCGTGGGGTGCAACTGGACTCCAGTCAATTAGCTCTAACCAAGTTGACCAGCACTCCGTTGTTTAAAAATCTGATAAGTATTCACCGGGTTCAGGTTCGACCTCTGGATTGGAGTGAGATTGAGATTACTTGTTTTCTAAAACGTAATTTTGCTGTCGTCGCGCAGGGATTGTGGTCTCACTGCACCAGTGCGAGAGCGGGTGGTGAAGAAGACGGTGGAACTGCTTTCTGAACACGCGACAGACGACAGATTCACGGACATACTGGCGGAGTTGCTGGTGTTCTGTGATGAGGTGAACTTTGTATACAGTAGAACTGAAAATTATAGGCAATCAGCTGATTGTTTGGTGATCACGTGATGCACGTTTTCTGTGCAAGTGTAGCCTTTGTGTGAAATAAATGGTGTATTGGTTTGATTTTATTTTACAAATATTGTATTTCATGTTTGTTTTGCCTCAATTGCATTTTCTTAGTCTCAAGAAGTTTATTACTAAGTTTGCTTACTGAGTTTTTGAGCAATGGGCACAACTGACGAGACCACCATTGCTCGGCGTCTTGTGCTAAGGTCGAAACGCCACTTGTTTGTTGAGTTTTGTCATTTGGTTAGGTTTAACGTTTCCGAGTTCTAGCTTCAGCTGAGTGGTTTTCCCTTGCTGTTGTTCATACTCGTTTTTAATTTACAATCGTTTTTTATAACTTTAAGCGTTTACTATTGAGTTCCTTTACCTAAGCTCCTTTTCACAGTTTACAACTATTCGTTCAGACTAATGGTTGGCCCTTTTCTTCAGCCTTATTGGACGCCATTGCTTTCGGGCGTGGAATAACGTCCTTGGGTGCGCAGGTCGCATCCGGTGAGCGCACTTTCGGGTGTAGCTGCCATTGGTTAACTTGGCTTTCGGGCGGGTTGACCCCAGGCTGTTGGGACTGGCTAATCAGTTTTGGTTCTAGTTGGTAAAATGAGTGAAAATGTGTTTTCGTTTGATTTTATTTCACAAATTATTGTCTTTTATGTTTGTTTTGCCTCAACTGAATTTTCTCAGTTTCAAGAAGTTTATTACTAAGTTTGCTTACTGAGTTTTTGGGCAATGGGCACAACTGACGAGACCACCATTGCTCGGCGTCTTGTGCTAAGGTCGAAACGCCACTTGTTTGTTGGTTTTGTTATTTCGTTAGGTTTGCTGTGGAGAGGCGGAGTCTGTGCGTCGGAAGAAAGCAAAGCAAGCATCGCGTGATCACCAACCAATTGGCGAAGTGCATAGTCTAAACAGGCCGGCTGTGCCACTTTTCACACATTTGCCCTTTTTGTTTTGTTTTTCTACTGGAACTATTATTTGAAATGGCACGAATTTGAGCATCGAAATATCTGAATATTGCTTTTTATCCAAACAGAAAAATTGCGGCAACATAGTGAAAATGCTGCGTTCAAAATTTCGAGAGCTCGATAATACTGTCAGCGAAACGGAGACCTTGTCGAAAAAGTTTGCGTTTTTGTGTTTATTGGTGTTTAAATTTCTGGTTGAAAATGAATGAAGAATGATCATGGAAAACACCAGTTTCAAGTTTTCAATTGAGCTAGCAGTGAAACGAAAATTTCTTTTCGCTGAGTTATCATGTCCATTCGCGAGCGAAGCGCAGCGCAGCGGACAGCGGATGAGACATAATATGGCCCGTCTGTCGCTCGCGCGTAAATTCCTAACTTACTTTGCCTCGCTCTGTGAACATAAACGGAGCTGAGAATTTTTTCTGCGACACACAGGCAGATAATCCACAGATACACTGTGTGCACGAGAATTTTTTTCGTGATGATCTTCTACACACGCTGTGTGCGTATTATATCAATTCTGAAATTGAAAAAAATTATTCTTGTTTACCCCTTTTTTTCGGCAATGTCATCAAATGTGTACGCAGTTTCAGTGATATAAAGAAAATTCTGACTGTTATGATAAAAACATTTTCTAGGGTAAAAATGTTTGGGATTTTCAAATTTCGCATTCATTTTTTTCTCCGATGCTTCCC
This sequence comes from Theristus sp. LFF4_11, assembly GCA_030248135.1. Classification (NCBI taxonomy): domain Eukaryota; kingdom Metazoa; phylum Nematoda; class Chromadorea; order Monhysterida; family Xyalidae; genus Theristus; species Theristus sp. LFF4_11. The sequence continues at coordinate 115,775 of JASANC010003315.1, read as the reverse complement.
AAGGCTTAAAATTTAGCTTGTTTGTACAAAATTACGAAAAATGCTTATTTTGAAGTGTATTTCCGATTTCTGCGCGTGAAACAAACCGTTATTTGACAAATAAAAAAATTTACAGGGGTAACCAACAACGGAGAATTTGAATTTAACCTTTATTTTTTGAAAAAGTGAAAAGAATAGCAGTTAAATACCAAAGTCGTGACGATTTCGGGCGAATCGGCCGTGGAAATTGGCGAAATCGGTCCAAAAACAAAAAATGAGAAACTGATGTTTTCCAGGGTAATTCAATGCGCTGATCACGGATTTTGGGTTAGTTTTCTTATGTGAGCAACTCTAGATACTGAATCGTGACGATTTCGGGCGAATCGGCCGTGGAAATTGGCGAAATCGGTCCAAAAACAAAAAATGAGAAACTGGTGTTTTCCAGGGTAATTCAATGCGCTGATCACGGATTTTGGGTTAGTTTTCTTATGTGAGCAACTCTAGATACTGAATCGTGACGATTTCGGGCGAATCGGCCGTGGAAATTGGCGAAATCGGTCCAAAGACAAAAAAATGAGAAACTGGTGTAGTCCGGGGTAATTCAATGCGCTGATCACGGATTTTGGGTTAGTTTTCTTATGTGAGCAACTCTAGATACTGAATCGTGACGATTTCGGGCGAATCGGCCGTGGAAATTGGCGAAATCGGTCCAAAAACAGAAAATGAGAAACTAGTGTTTTCCAGGGTAATTCAATGCGCTGATCACGGATTTTGGGTTAGTTTTCTTATGTGAGCAACTCTAGATACTGAATCGTGACGATTTCGGGCGAATCGGCCGTGGAAATTGGCGAAATCGGTCCAAAGACAAAAAATGAAAAACTGGTGTAGTCCGGAATAATTCAATGCGCTGATCACGGATTTTGGGTTCGTTTTCTTATGTGAGCAACTCTAGATACTGAATCGCGACGATTCAGGCGAATCGGCCATGGAAATTTGCGAAATCGGTCCAAAGGCAAAAAAATGAGAAACTGGTGTAGTCCGCGGTAATTCAATGCGCTTATCACGGATTTTGGGTTAGCTTTCTTGTGTGAACACTCTACATACTGAATCGTGACGATTTCGGGCGAATCGGCCGTGGAATTTAGCGAAACCGGTCCAGAAATGAAAAACAAGAAAACGGTGTTTTCCATGGTAATTCATTGTGCCAATCACGGCTTTTGGGTCAGTTTTCTTGTGTGAGCAATTCTAGGTACTGAATCGTGACGATTTTGGGCGAATCGGCCGTCGAAATAGCATAGGCGAAATCGGCCTAAAAAGCGAAAAATGAAAAACCTGAGTCGAATTGTGATTTTGGTCCGACCTTCGGGGCTTATTTAAAAGTCAGAATATTATCTAAAAATGCGGGAGACGCATATAAAAGGAGGAATATGGCCTTGTGTAAGCAGTGAAAGACTTGGCTCGACAACGCTTTTCAAGTCTCTGATGTGGTACACACGGATACAAGTACATAAGAGTCATATTTTTGCTCCGCGTTTGTTTGTTTGTTTTTGAAGCACGCCTCCCCCCCCCCCCCACCGATTCCGGAAACCCGAAGGTAACAAACTCCGGTGGGATTGGGGAATGGACGGCTCACCATCCCGTGGAACCAATACCCTCGCCACGTGAGCGGGACAGCCTCTAAGCCCCGCTCTGTCCTGGCACACCAGTGATCTTAGCCCGATTTCGGTTTCGGTGGCCTGCGGTCGCTATATCCCCGGAGGGCAGCGAATCCGAAACTTTCGTTTTCGTTTTCGTTTTGCTGAAAAGCGTAAAACTTTAAAGTTATTTTTTAATTGTCCTCTTCGATTTAATCTAAAATCACGCCATGTGCGAAATTCTGTAAATTCTGTGCAAAAACAGAAAAATCAGAAATTGCAAAACATTGTTGCATGTAGCTTTTTCGTTGTTGTTAACGTACGCACCGCTGTGTACACACCAGCACCAGTGACAAAAAGGAGTTGTCTTCCGTTGATTTTCACCTTTTTTACCGGTGTCAACTTCAACTAGTGTGGCAGGATAAACCGTCTGTCCCGTGAGTCATTGCCTTTGCCACAGGAGACCTTGCGTTCCGCAATGCTTCTGCGATACAATTTGTCCTGGACAAACCAGTGTCAGCGAGCTAAAGTCTGATTGTTATTTTGGTAGTTTTAGTGGTCGCTAAATGCCCGAAATCCGCAAATGTGAAAGTTTCATTTGTCTACAATACAAAGTACGAGGGTTGCCATGTGCAACCGAAATCATAAATAAACCTCGCAAAAATATGGCTCTTATGTACTTGTATCCGTGTGTACCACATCAGAGACTTGAAAAGCGTTGTCGAGCCAAGTCTTTCACTGCTTACACAAGGCCATATTCCTCCTTTTATATGCGTCTCCCGCATTTTTAGATACTGAACTCCAGAAGTTTGTGTTTTTATTAGCAGTGTGTTTGAGCGTAAAGGTGTAGGTCCTGTCTGCAGCGCAGGCGTAGGACTTCTGTTTACCGGTTTGTAAGTTCGGTGGAATGTTCGAACCTCGCTGTGGACAGGAGGACATACCACGTGGAGAGACTAAAAGTGACCAACATCTAATGGTCTGTTCCATCCGGAGCCGAGAGTAACGTGGGCTCGGGGTAGTACTTGCCCGCTTCCGCCGGAGTTTGTTAGCACCTTATGGTTTCCGGATACAATTTACAAAAATTAAAATTGACATCTTCCAGAACCTCTGATCAGCTGACGGTTGCATCGACCGTTCTGATGCATTTGGTAGAACGCTGTAAGCACGATCCAATTCTGACCAAAGCTGCTCTCGGAGAATTGCACAAAGTTAGTTGTTGTTGTTTTCGTTTGTTGTTGTTAATTTTGAGTAACAGTTGAGATTTGTGATCAGCTGACAAAAATAACAGTGAAGTCTTGTATGCAGTTACCAGTCGGAGGGCACACCCTGTTCACAATCACGATGTTGTTGGCGTTTGCGCAGATCGGCCGGTTTGCTGAGCAGGTGGGTGCTAAAAAAGGTGGTTTCTCACTGCCTTGAGTGCCTTTATTTCTCACGGCTAGGTTGAAACTGGGTGATATTTTTGAAGTAAGATCGTTTCAACACCCAATTACGGCGAAAAGAAACCATCGTGTCAGGCTGAATGTGCCAAAAGTTTTCCAGTTGAAAACCAGCCACCAAACAATGTACCAACCGGTTGAAAAATGGTTTTGCTATTTGAAATTCTGGGGTTTGTTGATTGGCTTTAACTGTACTAATTGGACTAATCCGACAGAACTTAAGCCAACAAACAGATCAACATTTTTTTGTTTTTTTGTTTTGCTTTTTAGTGCATCAGCGACCTCCGTGGCCTTTTGCTAAAGTCATTCACGGATTCTGAGAAGCGACATCGATCTAAATGGCTCCAAGAAACGTTGACTGAGTTTTCGACACCAACCGATTCTCTGATACGGTGTCTCGTCGATAAGTGGTAAATTTATTGTTACCGAAATGATGTGCTATAGAAACGCCCACTGATCTATGAAAAACGCGTCATTCGTCTGTTGAACCTTCACGCATTTCCTCGTGAAGGTTGCGAAGTTTGTTTGTCTCTTGCATAAGAACGCTTTCATTCAAAGTTTTCCTCAAAGCGTAAACACTGCTGTGGAGGCGGTGTCAGACATGCACAGAATGCACGCATCCCATGGTCGTCGTAACCAACCAATCAGCTAAAGCGGCATTCATGAAGCAGTGGTTAGCGGCGCGTCGCTGTGTGACAAACCGCTCTGCTGTCACCAAATACAGCTTCATGAATGGCGCATCAATGCACATATATGCCATCGAAGTCGTCTGTAGCATGTATCACTATTATGTTTTCTTTAAGACCTGCGACTCAATGCAGTTGTGGACGTAAAAGAAAACTGGTTTCAATTTTCAATTTGTCAATTTTGAATTCCCGCGTCCTACATGAGACTGCTTACCCATCTGTGCGCGCATTGAGACGCGGCACCAAAATAACAGACATTACCAGCACGCTGTCGTTTGCGGACGTGCTTGGCGACAGCATCGCCTCGCTCGGCTTCTCGCTGCTCGACGTGCACATGCCGAAGGTGACGGTCGCCTGCGGCCGCATCCTCGAGGCGCACACGGCCAGCGCGGACGCATGCCGCTTTGGGGCGCACTTGGTCGAGCAGTGCTTCACGGTCGGCACAGCAGTTTTCGGGGTGGCTTTGAATCTTTTCGGGTGGACTTTTTTGTTGAGTGAACGATTGTATTGGATCACTAGTGGTTTGATTGTTGCGCGCTCACGTTTTCGAGAGTTTGCCGATTTTACTGTGCGCTCAGAAACAAGACAGCGTCATTGGCGGTTGGATTTTCGACAGTGTCTTACAAGCGGTGCTGAGCAGATCAACGAAGGAAACGGCGTTCTATTATATCGGTTAGTTGTGGTTGTTATTCATGATTTCACAGTTTCAAACGGTTTTGCGTCAGAAGAAATGCTTGTGCAGTGAGTGTGAGGTCGTGTCAAGAAGAGCCTAGTAAGCGTTTATAAAACTGGCCTCCGAGGTCTCGCCATTGGCCAGCAGTTCGGCTTTCGTCACTGTCAACTTTCCCTCAGAGCTGCTGTCGCGTCTTGTGACGGTGGGCGTGTCGCAGGCGCTGCAGCAGCACGCGCGCATCCAGTCTGCCATGGAGCGTCTCACGCAGCTGCGCAGGCGTCCTGTCGCTTCAGCGTTCCTGTGCGCGCTGATGCCCGTGATTCGACTGCAGCCGATCTTGCGCGACTCGCTGCTGAACATTCTGAAACAGGCCACGTTCGATAAGTGCGTTGCTGTTTTTTTGGTGGCTTGCTTGTTTTGCTTGTTCGACCACACGCGTTTTTATCCGCCCATTTTCATGTCGCGGAAATGCGGGAAACTTCGATAAAACTGTAGTATGTGAGCATGTTGTAAGGAGACACAGTGTCGTTCAAGTGCACTTGGTGGTGACAATGGCATGCTTGCGGGTCGGTCGTTTGCTCATTGCTGCCATTGCGGATCGGCTGAGTCATGAGAGCTGGGAGAAATTGGCGTCCGCTCTGTTGCATGCGTGTGGATGTGGTTATCTTTTTGACCATCTCCCTCCAGGATACGCAAAAATTCACTCTGACGCTTGTGCACTGTTTGAAGCGTGTTTTGGTGCGCTTCGATAAAACGTGCCTCAAAAGTGCACGGTTTTCAATCGAGACCGTTTCAAGTGTGCAGCTAATCAACACTCGTTATCATCCGTTGGTTTCATGATCCGATTGTGAGCAGTGCTAGTTTGTGCCAAACGCGTTTTCTTGCGTCAGGCGTCCGATCACTCGTCTGATTGCGGCCGATGGTCTGCTGTTGTTCATGAAGCACTTCGAGTTGCTCTCAATGATGTCCAACCGGCCGAAGGCGCCAGCGCTGCAGAGTCAACTGAACCAGACGTTCCCTTCGTTCTCGTCCAGTCAGGTGTGCCAATCGGGGTGGCGGTGGACGCTTGGATTGACTCGGGAAATGTTCTCAGACGTGGGTCTCCTTAGAAATTATGTGAACGGTCGTTAGCAACGAGCACAGAGTAGAATTTCATGACTAAATTTTACGTTTCTGTCGGTATCACTCAAACGAGCGGCGTCTGAACGAAAAGCACTCTGATTTTCGTCGGTAGTTGAGCTGAGTTTCGTCATAAATCTTTGCCAAATAAAAGCCACCTTGTTTGTTTGTCTGTCTGTCTGTCCAACTTGCTGTTGCCCACGTGTTCAGCCACTACACGATTACGAAGCTCACACATCCTCCACGTCCAGTTCGAGTCGATCAAGCAATTATCAGCGTCTGTGCTTGGAGGCGATTGCTTGCTTGCAACGTGGCCTGTCGCAAGGCGCTGACCTCAGACGAGTGCTGTATCGAGGTTGGGCTTGCAGTGGCGGGCGACTTCGTTTGGTTTCGTTTTTTGCCTCTGATTTCTTTTGTTTGTATTGTTCGTTTTTTCAACACGCGTTTCAACTCGAATGGAAAATGCAGTTGTATTTTATATTGTCGAAAAAAGCTCGTTTCAGTGTTTTTTTCTCGATATTTGCCTAACGCTATTCAGCTCTCTGGTATTTCGATACCGGACTTGACTACGAAGATACTAGCTGCATTGTTTTCAAAACGGCTCTGTTTGAACGTTTTTCGAACAGTCATGTGAGAAGACTTTTGGCGCGCTTTGTTTGCAGGTCTATTCGAAGCGGCTTACCGCAATCCAGCACTATTGCCACCGGTCTCTGATCTGTTGCTGCGCCAACTGCAGGTGTGTGCGCAAAGTCTATCGGGAAAGCCGCAGTCGAACTCTAAATTATAGGCAATCAGCTGATTGGCTGGGATGCGGATGCTTTCTGTGCTGGACAGACTTTGCCTCACAGCAACGTCTGCACAGAAAACATGCATCACGTGATCACTGTAGGTGTGTGTGGGACTGAACCAAACCACCTCAGCATGATGCAGCCAATCAGCATGCTTTATTTGAATGCCATTTGTCAGTCTAAACAATCATGAAACCGTTCTTGATTTGTAAATTTCTTGTGCTTTGCATCTCACTTAGAGATGTAAGGGTCAAAAAAAAATTTTTTTTTTTAAATTTTTTTTAAAAAAAAAGTAAAAAAAAATGAGCATTTTTTTTTATTAAAAATTTTTGAAATTTTTTCTTTAATGTGCCCTGAAAATGCCGTTTTTGGCATAATTTTTCGAAAGTTTAACAAAAATTTTCTTTGACTTTACCTTGTCACTTAGTCTTCAACGCTGCAGGTGGTATTCTGGATTGATTTATCGACTGTTTTCAGCCTTGGTGAGTGATGATCGACTCGCGCATTGAAGTACTTGAGCGTCGCAAAGGCTAGTTCAACAAATTCCGATGTCGCTAAGGTGAGATAGAAGCAGAGAACTCACATTTACGCATCGTTTTTCAGGATCTCGAAAGGTGGAAATTGCACTGTCTGCCACTGCAAGCGTAACTTCGTTGGTTGCTCGTTGCTGTTTCGCCTCGTGTCGTCAGCGTGATCACACCGGTTTGTTGTGGAACTTGTTTCCATGTTATTTGAGGTGAATTGAGAGGCAAAACACGAGACGTGATGTCGTCGGTGGGAAAATGGGGTCGCCGAAACCAAGTCTGAAATTTTCACCCTCCTCCCATATGAGTGGGGGTCATATGGTAAGTCGGTGGCTCCTCAGATGGTGATATTCGGACTCCCTGAAAAATTCTGAACAACTTTCATTTAAAAAAAAAAATTTAACAAAAAAATTTTTTTTTTAAAAAAAGAAAAAAAATAGAAAATTTTTTTTCTTGACATCTCTAATCTCACTCTTGCTGTACACGTCTTATTGACTGTTAATATGAGCACAGCCGAACCGACTGTTCCACTTATTGTTGTTTGAATCAGAAGCCTACTCAGTTACTCAGAAGTCTGAGTTCTTGCACACATCTAATTTACCTGTTTTCTAACTTTTTTCAGCAGTACATTCCAACTGCGGATGAGGAGGACGCGGCCGATCAAGCACAAAGGCGTGCGGACGACCAGGAGGACGAAGATCGCGATCAAAGGGACGCACACGCTGGAGCGCGGACACCGCTGATACTGAGCCAGGTCGTGTGGTCGAATGGAGAGCGCACGGAGTTGAGAGAGCCGTTGGTTCGTTGCGATCGTTGGTTTTGGTGGATTTTGTAAAACGCTCGGTTGATGGTTGATTGGTTTGGATTTTATGAGTGATTTGAATTGCACTTGTTGATCGGTCCGAAAGTCCCATGGTCTGCAGGCCAGGCCGTGCACTTGCTTTCGTGCTCAACAAAGTCTCAGGACCACAAACACACAGGCAGACACAACAACACAGACACGACAGCGCGCGTGCGGCAGCGTTTGCCTGCCGGTGTGTTTGTGTTGTGTTGTCTGTGGACCGAATCGAATCTGCTGCAAAAGTGCATGGTCGACAGACTTTCACTTTACAGTTGCCACATGGCACATGTCGCGGGTTTCTTTTAAAGCCGGAACTGCTGGCACTGCCCATGCCCCATGAAGATGGCATCGCATCTAAAAAAATCCAGGGCGACTTACTGCATGCATTGTACCGTTGCACTCGGCTCGCATCGGATCTCGAAAAAGAGAAGGAGAAATTGTCATCATCATCACGTGACGTGCAAGCGAGCAACGCGCCTCAATTGGCCGACGTTTCCAACGCTCGACTGTCGTTCTTGTGCGGCTTTTTTCTCTGTTTTCTTTGTGTTCCGCTTTGTTTTTCGAGTCGGAGAGTTTCTGTTACAATTTCTGATATATCCTCTATTCCATAAAAAGGCGCGTTCACCACACGGCTACGGATTCAGCACGTTCCAGCACAGCATTGTCCCCCCCCCCTGTGTAAACTTGCACAGCAAGAGACTGGAAGTCACCTCGTTTGAATGAGATCATGTCTCATATCAGAGGTGTGCACGCCAGACATTTCTAGCCTGTCCCGGGTCGGGTGGCTGCGCGACGTCGACCCCTCCCCAATTTTTCTGTCGCGGTTGCTAAGTGTCACACAAACTGACCTCTCAAAAACACGGCTATGCGCTGTGTGCTTGCATGTGTAAATTTTTGATGTATGAGGGTGAAAATTTTTCTCCGTCAAGTCAATTGACACAAAAGGTCAAAAAATTTTGCGTCAGTCCAAATTTTCTGCGTCAGCACGACTACATCGAACAACAAATAATTCGGTGTCCGTGCAACGTTGTTCAACACCTGGTTTTCAACACCTTCACAAAACTTTTCTCTGCGCAGGCACCTTCTCGCTTTTGTTTTAATCGTGCGTGGTGCGTGACAACAAATTTTCTTGTTTGATAAAAGCCGAGTAGACAGCCGACTACGAGTGTCCAGACAAACAACAACAAAACTGCTTAAAATTAACACAGTGAAAATTTGAGTTTGTTGTCCAGAGGGGGACTGTCGACACCCAATTGTTGATTTCCATCATGAATTTCTGAATGAGATTTCTGAAGATGACAAAAGTTTTAATTTTGAAAGCGCTGAAAATGAAAAAAAATTGGAAGTTTGTTCTATATTTCGTTAGGAAGGCGACTTTGACTCTCAATTTAATTAAATATGGTAACTTGCAACGTCTTCGCGAAGCGAAGAAAATTTTCAGAAAAAGGTTCTGAGAACGTATTTTACCTTACGATTTTTGGATGTCATCCAAAGTATTTAGGTGTCTATAACACCCATTCAGATGTAAAAAACACAGCTGTTTAGCAAAGGAGCGAACAAAAAGCTTTCGTAAAGGGCTAGTTGGACCAAGTGATTGTTGATACGGTCAAAACAACAAGAATATTGTAACATTGAATCGAACCGTTATCAACAAAGCACTGAACAATTTAAAAAACGAACGATGAACTCATGACTATCCATGCAATAGCCATTGTAAACCAATCATAAAATGGCCATGGCCTGCGCCGGAGGCGCAGAAAAATTTTCGATCTGAGCACAAAATTTCTTAAAAAAACAGTCTTTTGAAGTCCTCGAAAATTGAAAGAATCAAAAAAAGCTGACGCAAACAACCGATTTTTTGCGTCCGATTTTTTGCGTCATCCTAAATTATTTTCCGTCATTGGCGCACGACGTCGCGTCAAAAACCCTGGTTACCTGTACTCTGGTATTTGCAGAATAAAATATGCTTACCATCTACATGCACAGCGCGATTTCAAATATAAATACGTTACAACCTACAAAAGTAACCACAGCAATATACGCACTTTTGAAGATCTGCTTCAGTCAGTCAACTAAAATAATCGAATTTAATTTCGAAGTAATTTCATTGCATTTGTGAAAAATTTGTCTCTTCCAACCGAGGCGCTGCGCGACGTAGCCCCTCAGGCCCTGCGCGACGCGCGACGCTAGCCTGTCCCGGGACACCCTAGGAACACCCTATGCACATCTCTGTCTCATATAAATGTATGAGCTGAGTTTGTTGTTCACTTTTCTTCAGGAACTCTGACGAGTCCCGATTGGACACTGCTGCGTGCGCGCGAGCTCGCCGTGTTTTGGTTGAACTCGCACAATCCGTGTCGCGGTCGAAATTGATTGACTACGCACTGGTGTGCTGAATGACTGTCTGCGGTTTTCGGTTTTTCAGCCCTACCTTTCATTTGATTACCAGCTGATTGGCTCGTTTTGAATTGAGAAAAGTCATACCGACTAGAAGTCCAGTTATTGTGGTGGATGCAGTTGATCGATAGAGTTAAAAAGTTCATCGAGTTCTGGCAATCATTGTGCTTTGCCGCCTTTCATTTCCGCAGCTCTCTGGTGGGCATTTTCGACGAGTCTTTGATTTTATGGAATATTTCTGAATTTTTGGGTTTTTTTCATTCGTTTCAGAGCAAGGTCGCCGACTACTCGAACGCGGGCGTGTGCTACCGTGCGAAAGTGTTGATGGACTCGTTTGAGCCGTTGATCGAAGTGCTCTGGTTCTGGTCAAATGCCGTCAGAAAGTGCGAGAAACTGGTTTTTAGCTGAAAAACGAAACGCGCGAATTGGTCGTGCTAGCAAAACTAGTTTTTTTTTCAAACTTATAATTTCTTGACTTGACTGGACAAGTAGCGTAGTTTCGTTCAGCAGTGTGAGTGTAGGCCTTTGTGTTATTTGAACCTTTGGTACATGAAATCGAAAATATGAAAACTGACCACACCGCGGTAAAGTTGCTGTCCGAATACGACCAAAGACGTTTTTTTTTGTGTGAGTGATTTCTTACAACAAACATACAAACACGCATGCGATGTCGTCACATTGCGTGCGTGTCAACGTGTGTTTGCCAGTGCGTTTGGAACTGCCTACAACGACCAACCACCGAAACATCTGCAGGCAGGAACTTTACCGTAGCAGGTTTTGCGAGTTCAATCGTAGTTTTTACCCGTTTTACCTTTTTTCAAGTTTTAAAGTTCAACTTTTTTTTTACCCAGCGTCCCGACGGTGGAGGCGATCGAGCGTCTGCTGTTGCTGCGCGCCGAGCTGAGCGCGATTCTGAGCGAGAAAAAGGTGAACCTGAACAATCTACGCGTGAAAGACACGAAGGCTGACGACGCCGTGCTGGACAAGGGTCGTAAGAAGGCCAGCACGGACGATGCGGGCGTGCTCAGCTACGGACCGTGCGTTCAGATGCGCACGCTACGCTCGATGTGGATGAAGTTTGTCTGGTGCGTGCGTGGCGCGTTAGACTCGTGCGTCTTGTGTGCTCGCGGGATCGAGCCCCACCATGGGGTGTGCAGGCACTTAATGACCGTTTATGCTTGTACCTGACGTATGCAGACAAACGGGCCTGTAAACAATCTCGTATTTGTTGGACACCCACCTTCCCGCAAACACACAGGCACACAGGCCGAGATGCTCGTGTGGCAACGCAGGTGTGCCAGTGTGTTTGTTCGCTGGGTGTGCGTACAACACCGGATTGCAATCGAGTGCTCGGTCTTTATAATCAGTTTATATAGTTGAAATCGTCCCAATAACCACCAGAGTTTGCTACCTTCGAGTTTCTGGAAGGGCTAGAGGAGTGGATGAGGGGGGGGGGTGGGGGTGGAGTATCATCAACAAAAACATTAATCTGTCCGTCAGTTTCAGATTCGACAAATTATTTTTGCAGTTCCACGCCGGAATCGCCGACGGCCACGACAGCGGCCGCTCTTGAGACACTCCGAAACGAGGAAGGCCCCTTTATACGATGGCTGATACAAGTCACGAAACTGAAGATGGCCGCTTGCCAGTTGGAGCCGGATCTGGACGGCGCTGGCACGATGGAGCACTTGAACCATATTGCTGGGTTGGTTGGTTGGTGTTGAACGCTGATTGGTTGCCTTGCCTTTGAGATGGGTGTGATGTGATAGTTTGTGTGCAGCACACCACACTGTGTGATTCAGAGTTGGTTTTATTTCGAAACGTTTTGCTAGACTTTTTGCTTGAGAATGAATGTTGAAGTGAGATAAAAGCGGTCTCAAGAACATTAGAAGCGAAGCGACCGACACTACAAACACATGAAATCACAGATGTGGATGTGTTCGTGCCAGAGTAACCTGGAAACTATTTCACATTGAGAGATGAGAGAAAGAACAGTAAATTGATAGCCGTCAAATAACGCCATTCATTTCACAGTCATAAACGTAATTCGATTCAGTTTCGATACTAATAGCGCGGCAATACGTGCATGTTTTTTTTCGTTTTTCCAATAACTTCAATGTGCAGCACGTGGATGCGTTGCATCTCACTGACACCGGAGCAATGGATTCCCTATTGGCGAGAGCACCATGAAACGCTGAAAGCTTGCACGGCCGATTTCGTCGAGTTGCTCTCGACAGCGCTGCAATTGTTCGCGAAGTTTCAATCCGCCAACTTCCATCGAATACTGACGTTGATTTGTGAGATACGGATTGGTTGTATTTTAGTTGTTGGTTGTAGGAGAGCGCTGATTGGTTGTACTTGTGTTTAGGAGAGCGCTGATTGGTTGTTAGATCATCAAGGTACATCCAGTCAATTAGCTCGGTTGATTTGAATGCTTTGCTGGTTAGATTTTCTGCAGTTTTATGGTTTCTGTCACGTCGTCTCAATCGACAAGACAGCAGCTGGAAGAATCAGCATGAAAATGTTCAAGCGAAGCTGTGAATCAGCTTTTGACACTGTTCGTAACTTTTTAAAACTGAGTAGTTCAGACCAATGTTGCTGATAAAAATCGGTAACAATTGATTGGCTGCAACGGACATTATGATTCTGTCCATTTCAAAATTCAAGACTCTGTTCAAGAGTCCGTTTTTTGTAGTCAGCGACGTCGTTGGTGGCACGGCGCAACAGAGCAGTTTGGAGGGCTTGATCTACCGGCATGTCTGCGTTTTGACGGTTGGTAGCGTTTATTTTTAATTTTTTTCTTTGGTTGTTTGTCGTGCTTGAAATAAATCAGTCTGCTCTGCTGATTCCAGTTCGGCGAATCACCAAGAACTCTGAATGCCGAACAAAATGCAAAATTCGAAAAAAATACTCGAAAAATTTTTCTCCTCCAGTCGCAATTCCGGCAGCACGCGGCCGAGCTGCAGCTGGCGAATCAGACGGCCATGGAAACGTTGGGCCTGGACGAGGTGAACGCGACGGACACGCCCGAGCAGAAACGAAAAAAGGCACACAAACGGAAGCCGAACAGGCCGGCCGAAAGAACGCTGCAGCATCTGTTGGCGGTACGATTGGAATTTGATTTTTTAGCGTTTTTGAAGCACTTTTTAGTTGTGCTGAGCCTGGGCCAACAAATTTTCGGTGTCAAATATTATTACAAATGAGAAGGGCATATGCCGTCATGTGCCTGGAAGCCGCTGTTTGTGTGCTTGATTGTGCGGTCCGAAATTGAACCAAACCACCACAGTTTCCGTGTCTTTGTCAGGTAAAAAATATTTTCAATCTCTTTTCTTTACTTTTCCAGGCAATCGAGCCGCTCGTTGATCAGTGCCCGGACAACACGCCGCAGTTCAGTCAGAGTTTCAATCAGTTGCTGCATTTGGCGGGCGAATTCAATATTGGTCAGTAGTATTTTTTTACCAGCAAGTTCTTTTTTCTCGGTTCTTTGTGCTTCAATTGCTCAAAAATTTCGTACCTGTTTTATCCAGCTGGTCGCGTACAGTTCAAGTTCAGCTCGGTTTTTATTTTAATGAAACGTTCCGTGAAAACAGGCACAAACGTACAAAGATCGACAAAAAGCTGGGCACATTGCCCATAAAAGCGCAAGAGCGCGTTGGACCAGACATAACAGCTGCTTGCAGAGGCTGGTTCGACTGTTTCGAAATGTGACATTCTCCTCTCTTGCTCTCTCAGAGAACGCGGCGATCGTCCGCAAACTCTGGGACGTCATTCTGAACTCGATGCTTCCACGGATGAGTCCCAGTCAACAGGGTCACGGACAGAATGCGCCCGGTACGCTCGGCACGCAGCTGCTGAAGGCCGTCGCCTCGCAGGTTCGCCTCTCCATCGGCACGCACCCGCTCGTGCCTCGCGAACCGGCCGACCAGGCCGAGAATCTCCGTTTCCTCTCGATCGACCAATCAGCGGCGCCGTCGATCGCAGCGCTGCTCTGCGAGCACGTTGACAAACACTGGCTGCACAACGTGAACTATGCCGTCGCGAACGTGCCGGACGCCGCCGGCGGTAGGTCGTTTCGACGGGTTTTTTGTTGTTGGCTTGCGTTCTGACGTCTGGGTTAGCACTGGTTGAAAACATCGCCTGAAATCTCAATAACAAAACAAACAAACAGACAAACACAGCGGCACCCTCACCACAGATGCGTTAATGCACATGGCATTCGTGCGGCAGTATGTTCAACCACAGAAAAACCACGTGTTTGGCACGTTTTCCCTCATTTTGCAGCCGTCGACTCTGCCGCATGCGCGGTGCAACTGCGAACGCAGCGCTCGCAAGTCTGCGGCATTCTTTTGCGTCTGGTCGAGGCGATGCGTGTGCTCGCAACCGCCCGCACGGTCACTGACTCGGACTCGTTCTTGAAGGCGACCGCAAAATTGTTCACGACGTTGGATGTGCTCGCGAAACGGGTGACTGTTGCTGTGTTCTGTTGCGTGCTGCATGTTGATTGGCTGCATCTGAATGCTGCACAGCAGTGATTGGCTGCGTTTGTGGAGAGCTTGGTGGTGGGCCAACTCAGGCTCCCACGGCTAGTCCCGGCGCGCTCTCCGTTAGTGCACACATAACAGTCGAACTACCTGGGACCAGTTTTATAAAAGCTGAGTTGTCCAACACCACAGAGCACCTGAGCACATTTCAGTTTCCTCGTAGCATTTTGAAGAGCAGACAATGGATGATTTTGCTTCTGTGGAAAACGGAACTGTCGTGTGGCACTACTCAAGAACCAGAACCCTTCTTTTTCTTCAGTTTGTCAACGCAAAAAAGCACGAAGCAAAGTCAGGCGATCAAAACCGCGCACTGCCCAAGTATTACAGAGAATTGGTGAAGGCCACTGATGGACTGTTGAAAACAACAGATACCTGCTGTTTTTCCGATACGGTACGTGTTTTGAAGTCGGACTTGGTTTTCGATTCATTTGGTTTAGGTTTGTTTATGCTCTTCACCTGTTATGATTCCCATTAGGTATACTGATTTCTTCTAATTTTCTGATTGCTGAAAAGGATTGTTTTCAAGTGTGGCATGGTTCTTTCGCTCAGAAAGTGTGATAAGTTTGTGTAAAAAAACAGGTGGACACGCATTAACTGATTGAACCTCTCAGCCCTCCTCCATAGTTTGGTTGGGCCAAAACGCATGAAACCATCGTGCGACTTTGCTTGATTTCCACTTTTTTCAGGACAACAAAATCAAGTTTCGCGGGCGTCAACTGCTGCAACTGTTGCGCACGCAGGAGATGTACATGCACACGCTGTTGCTGCTGTCCTTGGAGACGGACGACCCGCTCGTGCAGAGTGCTGCAACGGTAAACGATGCTGGTTTAAGCCGGTCACTTTTTGCAGTGTGCAGAGCACGCGAAACTATTTTGAATTGCAGTAAGTGGAACGAATGTGTCAGGTTTGGGGCTTGGTTGAGGTCAGACACGCCATTTCTGGTCAAATTTGTCTTGCAACTCCGATCTTTCGCGAGCTCTGTATTCTGCGAAAAAAGGTTCAAACAAGCATACTGTACGATTTGAAAATGCTAGAAAAGAACCGTTCTCCGCGCTTGAACCCACCCAGAAGAATATTATTGTTTGCATCGACCTTATTTTGTTGTCGAGGAGAGACAATAAATGCATGATTGTGCCACGAATCAATTTTGATCAACTACCCCGAAATTGCTCGGTTCTGCAATAAAATTATATTTTCAAATTCAACATTTTATTTTGCTCTTGTTTTCATTCCAGCGTCTGCGTGACAACCGAAATTTCACGTTCAAAAGTGACGAGTTCAAGCAGAAAGTGCTGGATGAACGGGTGGAAATGGCAAGCACACGAGACGAGCAAAGCTTTGCTGCTACTCAAGTAAGAGGAGCTTAGAATACCAGCGTTCCTCTAGTAGTGACACGTGAACCGTATTTTGACAGCCACCAATCCACAAACGGACACAACACCGAGTGGAAAATACTAACGAACAGGGTGTTGTAGAGATTGGCAGAAAATTAAAACCAATTAAATTACGCATTTCAGTTTTGATTTTCGAAAGTTGTATGTGCAAAGTTCACTTTTAGGAGCCTGCCAATCAGCCGCCCGCGCAGGAGCAGCCGAGGCGAAAGCGAGCCCGAACAAAGTGATATTTTTTATTTGAAAAATGTTCCTTTGTTGATGTTTGACTTTTTTGTTTCCGTTGTTGTTTTTTGTTCTGGTGCTAATCCCAGTGAACTGTCATTCGCTTTTCTTGTGTTCTCTTACTGCCAAGAAATTTTGTCAATGAAAACGGGCTAAACTTTTTGCTCCAAATAATGATCTCGGTTTGTCATTGGTGTAAAATAACGTTTGTCTCGTCTCGCTATTTTTTGTTTATTACTTCCGCTGACTGTACAAACATCAAACGTGAACAGGTTTCACTGTTGTCATTTGAGTATTCTGCCTGAGTAAAGCAGCATTCATGAAGCATAATTTAGTGACGTGTAGCTATGTTAAAACTTAGCGATGCGGGCACTAAATGCTACTTTATCAATGCTGCGTAAGAAAATGAGCAAGTAAACTAATAAAAACGTTACACGTCAAATTTCTGGTTATCAAGGTCAATGGTGTTTTGCTGCGACATTCACTTGTTGTTGCCACTAAATAATTTGCATTCAACTTCAAACTAAATCAAACGTATCATTCGAGTCGAGTTTGTTGAACGTTGATGAATAAAAAAAGTACTGGTCGTCCTTGAAATTACTGTCTTTACATTGAAAAAGATATTAGATTCCGGGTTTGTCAACCCGAGCCAAACCACTGGCTGTTGTTCGTTGTGCCTTCTATTGTCCGTTTTGCATGTTTTTTCTCACTAACCACATGAAAATCTTTGATTTTGAGAAATGAAAAAGAGTTTTTCGAGAATGCTAATTGGCGCACTGTTTGCCACTGCCACTAGCTGGTCGTGGCCGGTTCTTTTCACTGAATGTGCTGATTCGTTGAACGCACGTGATGCGGCCAATCAGAAATCTAGAAAAACTCAGCCATTCTGGAGTCTTGAAGTTGCACGATTTCTGTGCTCATTTTGCCAATCTTACCACATTTGCACTTTTTCAGTTTATTTGCCGAAGACACGAAATTTGTCAACACAAAAACTAAATGTAAAAAATGACCGAGTCCAATGTTCATCAGCCGTTCGACGGAGAACAATGTTCAACAATGTTCGTTTTGACGGAAACTGGTGAGCAGAAACGTTTTTCGCGGGAACAGTTGCTGTTTTTATGTTGTTTTGTTGTACGAGGGTTACGAATTTCAACCCCATTAAAAGCGATGGGTCCGGTCTATTGGTCTCTCCCCTCAACACGATCGTGCCATGCGTCTTTGATTGTCAAGCTGGGCGGTGCTCGTATGACATCTACATGTGTTTTTATGTTATGCAGTGATCCACTTTTCAAAATCAATGAAATTGTGGCGGAACCTCATACACTGAAGTAGATACCGTTCGACCGAAGGTCGAGTTATTCATTTTTTCCGATGGAAAGAATTTTGATAAGGCTGTGAACAACAGGGATACGAAGAGCTCATAGTTTTTTGGCGTTTGCAATTTTGCTTGACCACGCATTGTGGATTGTTGGTCCCATTAGAAATCTTCGGGCGCTTTGACTTTGGTCGGACTGACTGTCTCGTCCGGGCTAATCAGCGCGCGACTATTTTTGTTAATTCGAATCGTCATAAGGTACCGTGTCATATTTTCAACTTTCAGCCGCAAAATCATGCGGATGCGCGAGCGAGCGCAGCGAGCGGAGAGCGCATCACGCATTATATGGCTGAATATTCCCTCGCGCGCTTTTTTCAAATTTGCTCGCTGCCTCCAGCGAGCATACTATAAGCTACAAACCTGCTCCTGTGCACACGAAACGAACACCCAAAGTTGTGTTTGGAGCCGCGAAAAAATTTTTATCGGACAACTTTTCATACGCTGTAGACACGAAAAACCTATTCTGAAATTTATGTTACTTATTTTTGTTTCTATTTTTTTTTCTGATATGTAATCATATGTGTTCGCCCTTTCAATTTTTACCTGCGACACTTTCACAGTCAAACAAAAATGTTTCCTGGGGTAATTTCACCTGGAGATTTTGAAAATTGGGTTAATTTTTTGCCCCGACCAATTTTTTGGGTAAAAAATGAGCATTTTTCAAAAATCGAAGGGTTTTTACCTGGTTTTAAGTGTTCGCCCTTTCAATTTTTAGCTGGGACACTTTCACAGTTGAATAAAAATGTTTCCTAGGGTAATTTCATCCGTAGATTCTGAAAATTTAGTTTATTTTGTTCCCCGGGCATTTTTTGTGTCAAAATTAAGCATTTTTTAAAGTTGGTAGCATTTTGACTGGGTATCAGTTTTTAACTCTTACAAATTTTGTCTGAGCTACGAAAAATAGGAGAAATGTTTAGTCCGTAGGAATTCAATACGCTGATCACGGATTTTGGGTTAGTTTTCTTAGTGAGCAACTCTAGATGATGAATCGTGACGATTTCGGGCGAATCGGCCGTGGAAATCGGTGAAATCGGTCCAATAACGAAAAACAAGAAAAGGGTGTTTTCCAGGGTAATTCAATGCGCTGATCACGAATTTTGGGTTAGTTTTTTTACGTGAGCAACTCTAGATGCTGAATCGTGACGATTTCGGGAAAATCGGCCGTGGAAGTTGGCGAAATCGGCCCAGGAAAGAAAAACAAGAAAAGGGTGTTTTCCAGGGTAATTCAATCCGCTGATCACGAATTTTGGGTTAGTTTTCTTAGTGAGCAACTCTAGATGATGAATCGTGACGATTTCGGGCGAATCGGCCGTGGAAATCGGTGAAATCGGTCCAATAACGAAAAACAAGAAAAGGGTGTTTTCCAGGGTAATTCAATGCGCTGATCACGAATTTTGGGTTAGTTTTTTTACGTGAGCAACTCTAGATGCTGAATCGTGACGATTTCGGGCGAATCGGCCGTGGAAGTTGGCGAAATCGGCCCAGGAACGAAAAACAAGAAAAGGGTGTTTTCCAGGGTAATTCAATCCGCTGATCACGAATTTTGGGTTAGTTTTCTTATGTGAGCAACTCTAGATGCTAAATCGTGACGATTTCGGGCGAATCGGCCGTGGAAGTTGGCGAAATCGGTCCAGAAACAAAAAACAAGAAAAGGGTGTTTCCCAGGGTAATTCAATGCGCTGATCACGGATTTTGGGTTAGTTTTATTATGTGAGCAACTCTAGATATTGAATCGTGACGATTTCGGGCGAATCGGCCGTGGAAATTGGCGAAATCGGTCCAGGAACGAAAAACAAGAAAAGGGTGTTTTCCAGAGTAATTCAATGCGCTGATCACGAATTTTGGGTTAGTTTTCTTACGTGAGCAACTCTAGATGCTGAATCGAGACGATTTCGGGCGAATCGGCCGTGGAAATTGGCGAAGCGGTCCAGGAACGAAAAACAAGAAAAGGGTGCTTTCCAGGGTAATTCAATGCGCTGATCACGAATTTTGGGTTAGTTTTTTATGTGAGCAACTCTAGATACTGAATCGTGACGATTTCGGGCGAACCGCAGTGGAAATTAGCGAAGTCGGTCCAAATGCAAAAAACTGTGTTGTCCATGGTAATTCATTGCGCCGATCACGGCTTTTGGGTCCGTTTTCTTTTGTGAGCAATTCTAGATACTGAATCGTGACGATGTCGGGCGAATCGGCCGTTGAAATAGCATAGGCGAAATCGGCCCAAAAAGCGAAAAAATGAAAACCCTGAGGTATCCGGGGTTTAGAAGAATGTGTGACCAACGAGATGTGAATTTGGTTCGACCTTCGGGACTTATTTAAAAGTCAGAATATTATCTAAAAATGCGAGAGACGCATATAAAAGGAGGAATATGGCTTTGTGTAAGCAGTGAGAGACTTGGCTCGACAACTCTTTTCAAGTCTCTGATGTGGTACACACGGATACAAGTACATAAGAGCCATATTTTTGCGCCGTTTATTCACTATTTCGGTTGCACATGGCAACCCTCGTACTCGTACATTGTAGACAAATGAAACTTTTACATTTGCGGTATTCGGGCATTTAGCGAGCGACCACTAATGCTAAAACAACTGAAATAACAATCAGACTTTAGATCGCTGACACTGGTTTGCCCAGGACAAAGCGTATCGCAGAGGCATTGGTTTACTCAATGTCCCTTTCTGTGGCAAAGGCAATGGCTCACGGGACGGACGGTTTAGCCTACATTCATACTCCCACGCAAATCAACAAGAGTTTGGTAAAAAATGGTGAAAATTAACGGAAGACAACACCTTTTCGTCACTGGTGCTGGTGTGTACACAGCGGTGCGTACACTACGTTAGCAACGATAATGCTACATGCAACAGTGTTTTGCAATCGCAGTCTCTGATTGTTGTGTTTTTGCACAGAGTTACAGAATTTCGCTGTGACTTCAGACTAAACTGGAGAGGACAATTATAAAATAATTTTAAAGCTTTTTTCGCTTTTCAGCAAAACAAACGCGGCGCAAAAATATTACTCTTGTGTACTTGTATCCGTGTGTACCACATCAGAGACTTGAAAAGAGTTGTCGAGCCAAGTCTCTCACTGCTTACACAAAGCCATATTCCTCCTTTTATATTATTACAAGCGGCGGAAATATTGAAAATGGTGTTTTTATATTTTTTCAACCGAAATCGACTATGAACATTTTTTATTCAGGGGATGAAAGTTTGTAACTTGTTACAAAAAAGATTATGTATGCCATCAAGGCACCCTGACGAATCGCATTGTGTCTTGTTCTATTTGTGTTTTATTATTTTCTCCACAGAGCAATCGCAGTTGGACGAACATCGCAAGCAGCCAGTGGAGCACGTTCAGGGTTGCGTGTTCTGCCAGATGGCGAACGCCGAACGGGACTCCGGCGGAAATGAGTTTTTATATTCGGTCGGTTTTTGCGTCGATCTGACACCGCGTTGACATTTGATTGAATTTTTCGCGATGAAATTTTCGTTCGCTGTTTTCTTTGTGTGACATTTTCTTTGTTTTTCACAACTGTATTCAATTTGTTTTTCAGGACGACCATTTTTTCGTCGTCTCCGACCGATCGCCGCACGCACCGCAGCATTTTCTGATCATGCCCAAGCGGCATGTGCACGCCGCTAATCGACTGACTGCTGATGACGTGCCCTTGGGTGAGTGTCGGATGAAAAATGGAGATTTCTATTTGGCGAGATTGGTGCTGGTGGTGGCAATGGAATGGGGGAAAACGGTAAAGCGGCATTGATATAGCAGTATTTGGTGACGCATAGGCCATGGCTAGTTTTAACATAGCCACGCGTCACGAAATACTGCGTCATGAATGCCCTTTAATTCACCCACACTCGCTCCCAATTCCTTTCTTATACAGTCCATTTGACTAATATATACAAATAGCTGATTGGTTAGATGTACACACGTGCAGTTGGTGCATGCATTGTGTGCAGGCAAACTCCGCCCACCGCCAGTGCAATGCCTGCACATATTGCATGCATCACACTGCACTTGTGCGCAACCAACCAATTAGCTAGCTGTATACGTATATTATCCAGATGGACTGTACTGCTTTATTTGTTGAATAAACATGCAGCAGTGTTATTGTGAGCTCGATTTTTGTGAATCGTTTTCAGTGAAACAAATGTCGAACGTTGCGCAGCGATTCTTTTTCGGCCGATTCGAACAAGAGAATAGCCGAAAAATGGCGGACACAGAAAAAGCCGAACTCCGATTCGGCTTCCACTGGCCGCCGCTAATCAGCGTACAGCATTTGCATATGCACATTCTCTTTCCAATCAGTCAGATGTCTTGGCTGTTTCGCACGGCTGTGTTCCGCGTTGGGCACTTCTTTCGTACGGTAAAGTCAATCGCTGGTGACCATGCACGCTAATTTAGAGGTTTCATAATATCAAACAGCAGTCACAAACAAACGCACTAGCACGCGTATGTTAGCCCTGAGTGCCAGTGTGTTTGCTTGTTACCGTGCAACTATGCATGGAGTCGACCAATATTGGGAGTAGCTGGTTAAGTCTAGATGTGCTTTAGTAACAGTCCCTCTGATGATCTAACGCTCCAATCAGTGGGGAAACGGAATTTTTGTATAAAAAATGCGAATTTGAATTTGATTTGATCTTTTTCCTAGAACGAGGATAATTGTTTTACATGAAAGAAATAATGGCTGAAGAAAGACGGGACTCGGTGAGCAAGTGGTTTCTGGTCCGTCAAATCAAAAAATGTGGGCTCGAATCCCACATTCCCTCGAAGTCACAAAAAATGTTCCAAAAACGAATCACGTGGGATATTTGATGAAAAAAACTTTGCAGCCAGAACGAGTGGTCACCGACTTGCAATCACAGCTAAGGAGCCTTGAGTGAATGAAAATTGACCAGCAAAATTCATGCCGTAATCTTTTTCTTGTCCGGTGCTGGTCTGCAATTTTTGTCCGTTTTTTCTGGTTTCGTAAGTTTGTACGTGTAATTACTTTCTTGCATTTTAGATTTTATTTGCGCACCTATTGTTTAATTTTATTTGGGTACCTATTCTTTAATTTTGTGTCAAAACTGCTGTGAAAGGTGATTACCACCCGAGGAATGTGCTGTTTACTTTGTTTATCGCAGTAGCAGAGGACGTTTAGATAGAGCGGCAAGTACATCTGAAATCTACCACTCCACCGAACCTATTCGTTGTTGTTGTTATAAGATAAAAAGGGCACACAGCTAATACACTACAGGATAGAAAAATAAGTTTTCAAAAATGTCAACACTGCAGAATAAACAAAACGAATTTAATCATCAACAAAGGTTTTGGTACATACTCAGTCATGACAGAAAACAATGACGAATCATGGACGTGAGGATTGGAATGTGAAAACTAAAAATGTTGTAAACAAGAAGTTAACAGGTAATGTCGTCAAACAATGGCGAATGACGTAAAAAGAACATGTGAACATGACTATTGCGTCATCAACTAAAATGGAATGCAGTGTTAACAATATACGAACTTTATTATCCCTAAAAGGTGAACATGTGTTTATCTGTCAAAATATGAGTCTTGTGAGAGCTGAAGAGCTGAACAGAACATAACATTGTTCTATTCTGTTTTTTGTGCAGCTGGAGTGCAGCACGTCGGGCAATCACGCGGAACCATCCACGCTTGACCGCACCGACGACAAGGTTGCTGTTGATTTTGAACGATTTTTTGTTCTATTGATTTTCATGGTTTTATTGTTTTATTTTCATTTTTGTGCTTTATTGACTTTTAGCAAAAACTGACGGTGCACGCTAAAGAAGACAAATACATCCGAAAATCCATTCAAAAATCTATTCCATGTCAAATTCTATTCCAAAACGCCAGCTATGTCGACCTAGTGCCGTTTACCTATTTAAAAAATGATTGAAAAGCCAAGCCTTTATTCAGATTTTTTTTAAATTCGGCAACGCTTTGAAAAAAATGATCGGCAAAACGTTGCTGATGCAGTTGCATAACGGGTGTTGTACAAGCAGCCAATCCAGATCATTTTACATTTCAGAACTAACCATTCATAACAAACCATACCACGCAATCTGCAATAAACAATCAACCAATCATGATTCACGTGTTTATTACATTGCATTCATGTTTTTCACATTGCCCGTGGCCACTCAGGAACAACAATGTTTTCCAGATTGCGTGTGCTTCCTCACTGAACTGGACTGTGAAAGCACAGTTACCAAACTTCTATCTTAATTTTGGATAAAATTAAGATAAAGCACAGTTAACGTTTGGCTTACATGATCTATGTTGAACGCAAAGAAAGTTGACTTCGTAAATATTGTTTGCACAATAATGGCGTATAACAGGACTGCGGCGAGAATTGTGTTGCCAGGGACCTTGTTGGTGCATTAGGTATAAGGTGCATCACGATTTTTGGTTACAAATCAATTCTTTCGCCTTTGTTTTCCACAAAACTGCAAAATATTAAAAGATTACATGGTACTTTGTGACATTAACACGACAAATTGCAGAATAGAATAGAGTTCTCAGTTGAAACACAACAGAGGGTTTTTTGGCATTCATAATAGTGTTTTTGGGATGTTGATTGAAAAGAACAGCGAACATCATGTATTGTATACGCTTGCAAAACACCGGGTCCCTTGTGGCTTTATTGCCCGGGATGGTTGATTTTGTGAGATTTACTACCTAGGTTCGCTGATGTTTTGCCCAGACTATAAGATCTGTCTGTGGTAAAACATCTTCGGCAGTTCTGCCTGGTGTCCGTCGCACTGACGAGCCAGGGGACACCGCGGTATGCGTCTACCTGGCGAAACCGCAAACAGCGAACATCATGTATTGTATACGCTTGCAAAACACCGGGTCCCTTGTGGCTTTATTGCCCGGGATGGTTGATTTTGTGAGATTTACTACCTAGGTTCGCTGATGTTTTGCCCAGACTATAAGATCTGTCTGTGGTAAAACACCTTTGGGTATAGTCTGGATGACCGTTTGGGCCCAAAACGAAAAGCGGCGCGTGCGCATTTTGTTTGGTTCCAGGACCGATTGAGCTGGGGCGCAAACGAAAACGGGTGCGTGTGTGTTTCGTTTTTGGGGCCCATAGTATTTTGATGTGTGTTTTGGCAGCGAGCGTGTTTCACAGTTGTTGCGAATGCGCGTGTTCACATGACTCATATGTTTGCAGTGTGGAAGTGCCAGCGTGTGTGTTTTAATTGCACTGTGCCGAGTGTGTTTTAATTTCACATTGCACTATTTTGTGTGCGCTGTTTTGTATATCGCCAGTGCGCGTGTTTGATGTCAGTTGTGTTTGAAAGGAACTAAAGATAAAAAAATGACACAAAATGCATGACACAAAGCTGGATAAAAACTAAACCATTTTTTAAACTTTTTTCTTGAAAAAAACTTTTTTTACTTTAAAAATCACAGTTCTTCGATTCATAAAAAATGTAAACGTGCAATGAGCCGTGTCGAACTGAACTGGTAAATCATCATTTTGCAGAAGCTTTGTGTCAAGTGTCAGTGAAATACGATGAAGGCAAGGTTCCTGCTAAACTAAGTTCACATGCAGGCTGACTGACGACGTTGTCGATTTGAAACGATGAAATGAAACTGATGAAACGCTACCGTTTTCACTTTGCAGTTCTGCAAAACTTGCCCCTCCCCAAAAAACAAGTTGAAAATATATGAATTAAATTGTTTTTGTTTTGAATTTGTTTCTCAACCCCCCCCCAATCTGCGTGCGTTTCTTTTTTGTCACACCCCATGTCCAAATTTTAAGCAAAAATTTTCAAACATGCTGATAAGTTGAAAATTATTGTACCGTAGCGAGAAAATGATTGATGGGACAGATCTTAAATATAATCTTAAACCAACAGCTCCGATATGGGGTCGACTTGCGTTTGGATTTATTGTACATATGAATCATGCGTGTCATTGTTAAATTCTAAATTTTCAAACACGCGCGACAAACGTTACGCGCAGCGAAGCGAAAAAAATGACGAATGCACTGCATGCTCAGAGTCCAAAAAATTGCAACAAAGAATATGGTTTAAAAATCAAAATACAGATACCGTATTACCCCCAATAAACCCCCATGGGGGATTAATACGTCAGCGACTTTTAGGGGTGGGGGTTTATTGGTGGGGGGGATTATTGGTGGGGGGGGTTTATTTACAAAAAAATTCTAGGGGTGGGGGTTTGTTGAAAAATGGCAAAAATACCTTGCATGGCAGGCAAGAAAGTCGTAGAAACTTCTACTCTACATAGAAATTTCCTTTTATAACAGCCTTTTGTAATGCAATTACTATTAACTCACTCATTTGGGGCCTTTGGTAGCACAATTTCATCATTTTCACTGCAACCAGCCACTGATATCGCTGGGTATGTGTTTCAAACAGATTTCCAATTAACCCCCATGTGGGATTATTTGTGGGGGGGGGATTATTTGGAAACTGGTCGGGGGGGGGGGTGGAGGTTTATTGGTGGGGGGGATTAATGGTGGGGTGGTGTTTAATGGGGGTAATACGGTAGTTAGAATACTAGCATTCTTATTACTAGGGTTGAAAAAAACCGGGTTTATTTCATGGTTTTAAAACTGTTTTTTACCATGGATTTTTTTCTCGAAAAGGTTTTTTCAGCTTCAGAATATTGCTTTAGATTTTGCCAAACACACAAGTGAGCAAGAAAAGCTGGATAAAGCTTTTTCTTGTCGGTTTTCTGAATAATAATAACTTTTTCACGCACGATTGAGTGGCGGATTCGACGGTTGAAAATTCAGATTTTCTATAAGTAAAAAACCGTTTTTTTAATTCTTGGCAAAAAAGAAACTGTTTTTTCACGAAAAAATGTTTTTTTGTTGCGTTTCTCCACTTATTACTAAAGTTACTGCGTTTTACTGTTAAACAGCAGATGTTTGCATTTTTAAACAAATTGTCATGTGCGACAAACGTTAATCGTGGCCAGATTATTGAAATGATGAATGCTCAAAAGTCTAAAAAATCTGCATAAGGTTTAAAGATCAAAAGATAGAAAAACCAACCAACCAAGCGCTAGTAATAAGAACTCAGCGGTTGGTTGTTTCACAGTTAACAAAATTATACAAAAACAAAAATCATGTGCGACAAACGTTAAGCGCACTAAGATTACCGTATTACCTCTATTACCCCCCAAATTAACCTCCCCCCCCCAAATAACCCCCCCCTCGACAAGTTTCTAAATAATCCCCCCCCCAAACAATCCCCTATGGGGGTTTATTAGAAACCTGTTTGAAACACATACCTAGCGAATTCAGTGGCTGAATGCAGTGACATTGGTGAAATTGTGCTACCAAAGGCCCCAAAGAGATGAGTTAGTGGTAATTTCATTACAAAAGGCTGTTACAAAAGGAAATCTCTGTGAAAAGTAGAAGTTTCTGCGACTTTCTTGCCTGCCATGCAAGGTATTTTTGCCATTTTTCAACAAACCCCCACCCCCAGAAGTCGCTTTAGAAATAAACCCCCATGGGGGTTTATTAGAGGTAATACGGTATTGCACCGAAGCTAGAAATAACTGATGCACCAGAATTCTACATTTTTAATGTATTATCATCCTTGTTTAAGAAAGACACATAAAAAGAACAGCGTCGAATAAAGGAAGCGAAATTGTTGCAGCAGAAAACCAAAATTTTAATATGACGCTATACACAAATCATGAGTATTAATTTCAAAACGAAGAATTTCAACCGAAGAAGGAAAGCGGCCGCATGTAATGACAATTGTTTAAAAAATGTGGCCAACCAAGGGAAGACACCACGTTGATTCAAGCAATGCAAATGGGAAGGGGGGATAAACACAGAAAGAAGCACTTTAAGCTTTAAGATCATAAATGACTCATTCGTAGCACTCAAAATATGTTTGGTTTTAATAATCTCAATAATAATAAAAACTTCTTTGCAGTATACCATAATAATGCCACCGCTGAATGTAACAACTGAACAAAACGAATTGGTCGCTAATTCAATTTGTGACTGCACGCAGATTACTGAACCAGCCGATCAAGTGAAATATTTTCTACCTCATTAATTTTTTTGGTGTTTCCGTACATTCCAGATAAGTAGTTGGATTTTAGGAATTGCGAAACTACACATGGGAACTGCATATGTTGGCGCATGCGCTGGTTGAATGTCTGAAGAAATCTACTGTAACTCATCCAAACAATCCAAACACGTTTTTGCAATACTGTGCAGGGTAAAAATAATTTTTTGCCAAATGTTTTTTTCAGTTTTTGAACAAAATTTTGAACATAAAACAACAACAAAATTTCAGTTGCCTCTTGGAGCTGATTCCTGCACATGAACACCTCTGCATGCAGACGTGTGAGCCTGGTCAAGTGATCCAAGCTCCATTTCAAATGTGTGTGTCGATTGGTCCATTACTTGAAAGCATTGACACACATACGTTTTGGCATTTTTTTCCACAACATAATTTTGGCCACTGAAAACGAGCCAGAGCGTCAGCGTCTCTCCGAGTTTTTGGCAGAATTTAACCCCTATGAGTTGCGTTTGCACGTCAAAGTCATCAAAGACGTCAAGGACATCTTGCGTTTAGACTATGAATAAAACTAAACCAGTTTTGCAGTTTTTCTTGTTTCTTATCGCTGTGCAATGTTGTTTTTCTTTGAAATGTGCTCTGAGAAACAGAAAACTCCGCCTCAAAAGAAACAGCCAATCACCACAATAATGTACTGTATACTGTTTCTTTCGCTTTGCCAATTAATTTTTCAACGCAACTGGTTGTCTTTTCAGTGGTCTGCTGTGTGAAAACAAAACTAAAAAAATGAATCCGCTGCGTGAATCGAACAAAGAAAACGAACCACCGGCACCACCGGATCCAACCGCCGTCGCATCATCGTCGACACAAACTGTCTCCAGCGCTGCTCGTCCGATCTGGTTTATGGCATGCGTGTGCAGCGACATTCTCACGCCCCTCACACGTGTACGTTTTTTTATCGCGGTTTTTTCTTAATTTTGCAGTTTTTTTAATTGCGGCAGTATAGAAACAAGTTTCACTTTGTTTTTTTGTCAAACAATACGTTTTTTTATTTTTAGGGTCTTCGACAGTACAAAAACGAGGTTCATTATGTAGCTCACGCGGTGTTCAAAGCTATTCCGCAAGACGAACGGGTGCGCGAGACGTTTTGCCTCGGGTACGCAGTTGTTGTTGTGACTTTTTTAGGTGATGTTTTTAGCCTGGGCTAGTTCAGAAAAGCGTACAGAACGCAATTGAGTAGGGTGATCATCGAACTTTCTGTCGTTAAGTACCTACCTATATACCCCTCGGCGGGGGGGATCGATCCCCTAGCGCATAGACAATAGTCTATTGAACTACCATCAGGACACGAGGGTTATGTTTTTAAGTTATTTCAAAGTTTTTTTAAATTTTCTAGACGCAAACCTCGAGTGTGTAGGATATGTTTGAAAATGTACAAAGAGCAAAAGTTTTTTCTTTTTTAGGTGTCTGTTCGCTAATAGCGAGCACCTCGACCACTTGGAGTCGTGGTTCCAGGTACTGCTCCGAAACCATAGCTGCCGTGTGCCGCGTGTGGACATCGTCTACATTCCGTTCGTCAAGGTGCTGCGCAAGATTGCCAAAAAAGCGTTCTGGGGGGCATACATGCCCTTGTTGGTGCCCCCCGGAACGCAGCCGCACATGAGCTTTTGATCGACTTCTTGGCAGATTCGGATCCGTACGAGCTACGCTTAGACCCAGTTGTCATGGAAACTGTCTAAGAACTCATTTTGCAAAGTTGGTCCACGTGGAGCTATTTTTTTAGTTTTTTATCACTTTACATTTGTTTCAATTTTTTATACTTGCAGTTTTTTTAAATTGTTTTTCTCACACTCATACTGTTGTTCATTTAAAAATGATTGTTTCTTGCTGTTTTTTCTGATACCCTGTTGTTTTCTGAATCACTTCTTACTAGTCTAAAAAAATGTTCGTTTCGATTGTTTTTTTCTCACACTGAGTGTTTCAAAAAATTATTTTTTTACTTGCTGTTTAAATTGACACAGGATTAGATTGTCGCAACGTTTGACACAAGACCTGAATTTGCTAATGTCAGAAACATCAGAAAATATTGACGTTTAGCCTTTTTTCAGTTTTATGACAATTCAGGAAATTCGATATATCAACAGGAACACCAGTGTTTTTTTGTCGTTTATACAGAGCGGTTTTTTTCTTTACTAAATTGCTAATTTTGTTTGTGAACCATGTGTTCTTGCGAGGTTTGTTGAATTGTTGCCGATGCCGCATTTTGCATTACTTACTGTTTTTTCTGACAGAAAGTCTGCGACTTGTTGTTCATTTTGATATTCACTTCACAAAATGAGCATGTTTTGTACTTGCCGTTTTTACTCATTTTTTGTGAATGTTTTAGCTCTTTAGTGTAAAAAAACACCATTCCTTTACTTGCCGTTTTTTATTTCGATTGTTTGTCAGAAAAAGCACACGTTAACATTTTTGCACAAGTGCTTGGAAAAGGAGCTCGCTGCAATGTTTAATTATTGTTTTTCTGATTGTAACGTTGCAATTGGCGTCCAAAAGAGCCGCCAATAAGTGAGTATCCGTGTTGGTTGGCTCGTTGTTGTTGTTAATGTCAACGTTGACGCCATTCATGTCGTAAAAATATACGTCTGCTCTTTTGGAAGTAAACCGGTTCTTATTTTAATTTTTTCTCGTGGCGCAATGCAGAAATAGTCTACATTCAAGTCATCAAAAACGTACGAGGCTACTCGGGACAAAAATGAAACTGGTTTTTCTGCAAAGAGCCATTTAGACAAGTTTACCAATGATTCGCTGTCGGATCCTTTCATTACAATAATGTAGGATGCATTTTTTCTAAGAATCTGTAAAATGTTCATCCCTCTATCATAAAGACTATGCAATAACACACAATTAACTTGGTTACGGTGGTGAGTGAGTACGGTGGCTAAACGTGCAAAAAAGTCAGAAACGCGTTTTTTCTTCATTTCATGCATAAGATCATGCAAAAGTTGAACGACAACACAATTTGACGTCTGATGTCTGTCTCGTTCAAAAAAATTACGTTGTAAAACTTCATCTGAAAAACCTGTGTAAATCTCCGATTCGCAGTTAACATTTTTCAACAACGTTTCGTAAAGTTCTTGGTGAGAATCAACAAACAAACGTAAAAAACACATTGACTTAGTTGGGAAAACCGCTTCAAAATTTTTCAAAAATTCAATGCAGTACGTAGTTTTCTTGGTTTGATGGTTTGATGACTACCATGGACCCAAAGTTTAAAAAAACGGTTCAGTTTGGCAAATTCACTGATGAAAACATAATAACTGACGCGCGCTGGCGATATGCAAAACAGCGCACACAAAATAGTGCAATGTGAAACTAAAACACACACGGTACAGTGCAATTAAAACACACACGCTGGCACTGCCACACTGCAAACATATGAGTCATGTGAACACGCGCATTCGCAACAACTGTGAAACACGCTCGCTGCCAAAACACGCATCAAAATACTATGGGCCCAAAACGAAACACACGCGCCCGTTTTCGTTTGCGCCCCAGCTCAATCGGTCCTGGAACCAAACGAAACGCGCACGCGCCGCTTTTCGTTTTGGGCCCAAAAGGTCATCCAGACTATACTGCTTGCTACAATTAGAACCTAACATACTACTCAAAGAAATTGAATATGGTGTTTTCAGAGTGGCCATACCATTCTACCTTTCGTTTCACTATTCCATCTTTTATTGCAGAACATCAACATTTTTATGGAACAGATGAAGGAGTTGGACCGTGTCGGTGATGCCCTTTTTGGGACTGTGACGGGACTGAGTTGACGAAACTTGCGTTTATCCCGGAAGTGCGCTTTGTTGAATAAAGATTTTAAATTTAAAAAAAACGGCAGACAAAGGCTGGTGCATCGCTTAAGATTGAGATTTTTTTAACGTTTGTAACCCCGTGATTGCCACTGTCGTAGTTTGCCATAAAGTGCAACATCAACCGTTAAAACTGCAACAAGAAGGACCACCAGCAAAAATATAGCAACAACAACCGTGAAAGTCCAAAATTGGCGATAACAGACGACGCGCAAAGAAGAAACCAACAAAAAAACCAACAAAAAACCGACAAAAAATCTGTTCAACTGCTCAAAAATTTTGAAGTATTCTCAGACATCAGTAGTGTTTTTGAAAATGAAGGCAGCAGCGAAAGCATATTATAAAAAAGAAATACACCGGGACAAAAAATAAGATTTTTACAGTGTTAAGATTGTACTTGAGTTAATATTTTTGTAGATAACTGCTTATAAATCAAGTGCTGCTTCAGATGACGTTTCTACGAAAGGCGGAACCGAGGGAAAACTGCGCCACATTGCGGGTTGAAGCACATACATTTGAAAATTTCAAAGTTCATAATTGTCACCAGAAACATGCTGCTGAAATGAACAACGCCCAGCTTAGGATCGATTTAGAAATCTCGCCGCGAAAGGCTCAAGAATTGCGCGAGCGCGCCTTCGTAAATTTTGACAAATTTTTCTGACTTAAAGTTTTAGCATAAATACAGTGCTCTTTTTTGGTAATGAAACACATTTTATAGGAGGTCGTTAGGCAGATGGCAAGGGTCGCGGCGAACCAACAACAACAAAGCACAATTTTACTTTTTTATACATTACTGACGTGGATTTGTCGTTTCCAAAATGCTGAAGTCTTCCATCACAGTAGCTCATCGATCAGCCAACCAGCCAGTTGGTATCAAGTTTGGTATCTGCACGTGGTTTAGTCGGTTGAGCGGAATGCAGTGAAAATGCTAAAAATAGTTTCAGATAGTTTTTGGTATGAATAATCCCTGTCATAAATACGTCAAAGCCGAGAGATTTGTAATTGAAATACAGAAGAGCTTCGCGCCTGTGTCATGGGTGAATTACAAATCCACAAAGGGGATGTTTTCGTAACTCAATGCACAACGCTAATAAAGATCACCGTGTTTGCGTGAGATGAAACAGCACGGTGAATACGTTTAAAGCCTCGTCATGCATCAACAACAAAGGTCTGCAAAAAACTGTGGGTGTATTTTTCTCTTAGACCTTTACAATATTGATAATTTTGATAATTGTAAAATGTAATCTACTAATTGTAAATTGAAAAGGGTAAATCTGAGTTTGAATCGATTTGGACTTTTTAGAAAGTTTTGAAACAAATTGGGAAGTCAGATTTTCCCAACTTGGGAAATGCAGGAGCGTACTTATTTTTTGGTAACCTTTTAAATTACGTTAGATTACCGTTTTCCTATTCCTTTCTCGTATACTTCATTCTACCAAAAATTCTTCCCAACTTTTATGGTGTATTTCACGTGATTTTGTACTTGTGATATAACCTTATTTACTCACGTTTTTGCTCTTTATTTTGGTTTCGCCAACAGAAAAAGTGTGTATGCATGCATGCAAAAAAGGAAGAAAAAACCGACAATCTGATAATTTTTTTCGATCTATCACAGATTTTTTTTATTCGCACGAAACCGTACAGAACACACCAACACAAAACTCACAAACACGGCAAGCAACGACCAAAGTTATTTTCAAGAAAAGCACCAAGGCAAAAGGTAAGACAACAAAAGCGTGATCTGCTTACAGGTCACACCATGTTAACTATGTGACAAACTATTGACTGGATTGGAAGTGTGAAAACAATGGCCGGTCACCAGTGTTACAAACGGGAGGTGTGCGCGTGTGTTTTCGGGTGCCTCTCGTTTGCACATTTATCACAAGTCCAAATTCCATATCCAATATCACAAGTTCAGTGTCCAAGGTAATAACAAAAAACAGCCAAGACACGATTATTAAATACCTTGAAAATCACAACAAGGGTTTCGATGATTTTGGATTTTAATGGGGTTAAGTGGCTTTTGGAACCATTAAGTCACATTGATCTTCCGGAGTTAATCAGTGAAACGTTGATGCGGTTCAAAACAGAACAACGAATTCGTTCGGTGTGAGTGGTAGATGACTTATTTGGTAGGTATCCTTGCCATTCTATCTGAACGTCCTCTACTGCTGTGTTATTGCGGGTGGTCTATTGCGTGACATACAGTGTTTGACAAAAAGTTTCTTTAAATCTCAAATGGTTTCTTCAGTTGAAACTAAAACCACAAGTATCGTCCGTCTGACGAAATCCATCATAATGTTTGTGTTCTAACTGCTAACGCTGAGCCCACGCGCGAAACTTGAATGCGATTCGATTGTAGTGGTATATAACATTTCGCCGTGTATTTTGATTAACAGTAAAAGTCGATAACCCACAACCCTTGGACCAATTTATTGCATGCACCCAGAACGCAAGTTCGGCAATTTATCAATCCTTATCCACATTTTAAACAATAGATTTCGCCAATTTCCACGGCCGATTCGGCCGAAATCGTCACGATTCAGTATCTAGAGTTGCTCACATAAAAAACTAACCCAAAATCCGTGATCAGCGCATTGAATTACCCTGGAAAACACCGTTTTCTTGTTTTTCTTTTCTGGACCGATTTCGCCAATTTCCACGCCCATTCGCGTGTCCGTATCCACCTTTAGCAAAGAACATATGGTGGGGAGGACCTTTAGCAATGCCCCTATGCATCGCCCGATTTTTGAACTGAACTAGTGTGCCCCTATCGCACTGGCTGCTTGAAAGAAAAATGTTTGTTTTTCTTTATTTTTCAGGTTTCATGCGGTTAAATCACAAATACTTTATTGCAAACACAAAATTCATTTTTATATGACTGTTTTGATGAGGTAAAATTGAAAACAAGGTACAATGAATCACAGTTTAATGTGCCACCCCTGGGATTTACCATAACCACGTTTCAAACGGTATTGTCTTTTTGGATATTTGGAACTCCTCAATAGACCACCGGCAAAACTTTGGAGCGTTATGTTTTCAATTAATGCTGTTTGTTTGAAATTGCTTTTTCTTTTTCTCTGTAATAGAATTTAAAACAAAAACAGTTTTGTTTATGGTCTGCGACTGAAAATAAACCTATAGGATACAGTATTGGAAACGGGAACATGTTTCATATGATGGTTGGTATTGGTGGTTGTGATAAACAGCCCAGTTCAATGCGTGTTTGGACTTTTCAATGACCATTGTTATTTTGGCATGCAAGGACATTATGCAATGTCCTGTCTTTTTGATACTTTTTTATGTCAACGATTTTTCAGTCGTGTGTTTACAGTTCAATCGAGCGCCCCCCCCCCCCCCCCCCCGCCATGTCGGACGAGCAACAGCGAGCAAAACTCATTGACAAGTTCACCTCGGAATTCGGAACTTGTCCGGATTACATCGTCCGCTGTCCGGGGCGTGTTAATCTGATCGGTTCGTTGTTGTTTTTGCTGAACCAACGTACATTGTATGCATCATGGTTGTTAATTTTGGACCAATTTTCTTTTTCATGCTGCTGAATTTCGAGTTGAGGACACGTTGGTTGATTGATTTAAAGTGTTCTGTGAAATAACAGAAGTCACAACTAGTAAAACGTCGTTTTACAAATTCCAACAGTAACACCTTGCACGCTGATTTGATATGCGTTCCAAAAAGGCCAGAAACCAGCTCTGGAACGATGTTCATTTCGTTTCAGGCGAACACATCGACTACAACGGGTATGGTGTTTTGCCGATGGCCATTGCACAAAGTGCCACGGCTGCTGTCGGGGTGGTTGCGAAATCGAATGCGAAACCAGTGACGTTGACTTTGCGCAATGTCGACGAGAAATATGCGTTCGTTGTTTTTGTTTTGGCAATAATTGGTTAACTTAGTTATTGTGTCCATTCCATTGGCAAACCATGCGTTTGGTGTGATGAAAATCGCTGTGCTCGAATCTATCACATGATAAGCATCAGGTAAACATTGTTCAAACACCAGTGGGTTGAACTAAGGATGCAAAAAACCGGGGAAAATGTTTTCTTGAAAAGCTGGTTATGTTCATCTTGATAGTTTGATTGATTGGATGAAATGAGCTTGAACATTTCTCATTCAGTGCCCACGAGCGAGCTGCGCACGATTTATCGGTGGACAAAACGAAACCAGCCTGGTTTCAATACTTCGTCTGCGGTTACCGCGGAATGTTGGAACATCTGAAGTTGACTGATCCTGAGAAAATTAAAGGTGGAAAATCGTTCGTGTTTATAGTTTATGTGTGAACGTGAAAAGGGAACTGTTTTTATACACCTCAGCTGATTGGCACGTTTAAAAGATGGCGCACTGATTGGTCGAACCCGACAATGGTTGCAAAAGTTGCAGCCAATCAGCGAGTTGCGATTTAGTTTGTTATCTGTTTGCAAAAGTGTGTGCGTTTACTGTCGCACGTTCGAGATGTTTGTTTCTGAAGAACAGTGCACCGTTTTTTCACAGTTTCATTTTCTGCACTTTTTGTGCAGGCATGAATGTTCTGGTGTCCGGTTCGGTACCGCCGAGTGCCGGTCTGTCCAGCTCCAGTGCGCTCGTCTGCTGTGCGGCGCTGGGCACGCTGCGCGCGCAGACCGGCCACGACTTCCAGCTGGTTGATCGGGTTCGTTGAGACGGTTTTTTTAACGTTTTGTAAAATTTGAATACAATCAAGCTGCGTTGTGTGTGCGATGCGATGATTTGACAACATAGAGGAAGAGGACATTTATGAAAAAAGACATACAGCGAAACGAAACACAATCAGGCACTACGCAGGAGAGCCAACATCGGCGACTGATTGATTGATTGATTGATTTTATTCGACCCATTGTAAAGCCTCATTCATGGAACTTGAAGCGCTGGCGTCACTGCACGTGGCGTCATTTCGCTACGCATTCATGAATCAACAACATCGCAGCTTCACGTGCTAAAGTCACGCCTGCGCTTCATTGCGCTAGAGTGCATGAATGCGCCTTGAGTGTCAGGCACATGCACCAAGAAATCCAGTTTCCAGACCAGCAAAGCTAGTATTATCGTTTTTTTCAGTCCACCGTGGCCGATCTCTGTGCCGCGTGCGAACGTTACATTGGCACACAGGGTGGCGGGATGGACCAGGCGATTTGTTTGCTCGCAGACCCCGCAAAGGTGCTGTGGTCTGAATGGTTGTATTTGAGTTCTATTATGCGCTGATTGATTGTTCTAGTAGCATATCGTTTCGCAAAATGAAATGGACGATGAATGGATGGTGGCAGCCAATCAACGTCCAAGTCCAGGAACTGAATGTCACAAGCTATCAGCAAAACGTGTTTATGCCGTTCCGCCCGCTGCTTTCCAATCTGGAATGTGTGATTTTGCCAATAAAGAATATTTGCATAACTTGAATAATGCTGACTGCTGTTCACTCGGACACGCTGATTGGCCGGTCTGGCACAATACAGCCAATCGACGCGCTGCATTCTGAATGTGCAGGCGAAGCGTATCGATTTCAATCCGCTGCGAGCGCGAAACGTTTCATTGCCGCCGGACGCGTGTTTCGTCGTCTGTCATTCGTGCGCCGAGGCAAACAAGGCTGCAACGTCGCACTTCAACGAACGAGTCTTGGAGTGTAGACTCGCCGCAAAGGTGGCACGAGGTGACACAGCGCTCGGCTGCACAAGCATCTCATTGATTCGGTGCTTTTGAATGATTGGCTCGCGAACAGTGGTACAGCCAATGTGCTGTGGGAAGGGAATACTGGCCTGGCCTGCTGCGGAATGTTAGAAGTGACAATATAGCTGTGTAATTGGTTCAGTTCGTTTTTAACTGTGGTATTTTCGTAGTCCATAAACGCTGTCTGGATTAGGTTGCATATTTGTTCTTGCCTCCGCCACTGGCGTTTACGTCGTTTACGGCGTACGTCTTGAGCATTCCATTGCAGCTGCTCGCCGCGCACTTTTCGCTCGACTGGCGCCAAATTCGCACGCCAGGCCAGTTACAGACGGCACTTGACAAAGATTTGACGGAAATGTGTGCCGTCACAAAGGGCGTTCTACACGAGAGTGCCTACACGAAAGAAGAGCTGTGTGAGCAGCTGCAGGTTGACTTCGATGAGCTGAAGGCGCACTGCTTCAGTGACAACACGAAACACAGTGAGTGTGCACTCGCTTGGCTGCCTGATCAATGAACTCAGTTCACCTGCCACAAATCAGATGTGGTCGTTGATTGGTGACAAAATAAGCAATCATGAATGCACACCAATCGAATTGCAGCCAAAAAGAAAGAAAAGAACTGAAAAAAATCAGTTTCATTTTCGTGCCATCCCGAAAGCCAGTCAGTTTGCCTTTGTACGGTGACGACCTGTGGATTGAAAGACACTTCTCGCTCTCAAAACGATCAAACGAACGAACGATGTTTTCAGCCAGTGCTAACTTAGAAAGGCGTACAGATTACAGAACGCCAATGAGTAGGGCGCCCATCGGGTTTTCTCGTGTCATCAAGTGCCCATACACCCCTCGGCGTGGCTCGATCGCCCGGTCCTCCAACCGTGCGTTCTTTGTTTCAGTGAGCACATTTCAACTGCGCTCGCGTGTCCTGCACACGTTCAGTGAGGCGGCACGCGTTCAGGCGTTTGAGGACGTTTGTGGCGTAATTTCTGGACCAAAATCTGGCCAAGATGGCGACCAACATGAAGTGTTGAAGAAATTGGGCCAACTCATGAACGAGAGCCATGAGAGTTGCGCGAAATTGTACGAGTGCAGTTGCCCTGAATTAGATGAATTGGTTCTGGCTTGTCGGTTGGTTTTAATTTTTTTGAGTGATTTGGGAGAATTTATTGATTTTAGTCTTTACCATGGCGATTTTTGCGTCGTTTTTTGGCGAACTTACTGGTGGTGTTTGGGCGTCCTTGCTTTTTGTGGGGTCTTTGGCTTTTTTATTTAGATTTGTGTTGGCGGCCAACTTAACTTAACTGGCGGCCAAACATAACGAACAACTCAAAGCGGGCGGCCCTCTTAATACAAAAAATACAATGCAGCGAATCCGGTGCACTTGGCAGCCGACTGACCGGTGCCGGCTGGGGCGGCTGCAGCGTTTCGCTGGTTGCGCACGCGGACGTGCCGTCGTTTCTGGCGAAAGTGAAAGCGAAATTCTACGATTTGACCGATGCGAGAAAAGCGAAATTCGCGGCCGGCCTTGCTGCGTTTGCGTCGCCGCCGTCTGGTGGCGCGCAGATATGGAACGTTTGAGTTTTACTTCGGTGTTTTTTGGGGTGTTTTTTATTTTGAAGCATTCCATGTTGACACCTTCATAATCAAGGAGATCAATGCTTTGAGTTTCATTGCCAGAGGATTGTTTTATGTTTTTTTTGGTTTTCTGATTTTTATTCCATTGGGGTGGTTGAATGTTTATAGTCGCTCATTGTTATGCTCTTATGGTCTGGGTGTTCGGGTATGTGTGATTTTTCTGTTTTACTTTTTCACTCTGTCACTTTCGAAAAGATTTCGTTCATTACGAAAACCTTTGTCATATCGCTATTTTTGTATTTTTGTGAGCCTTACAATGTTACAAATAAGTTACCGCACCATTTTGTGTTGGTACGTATTCTTCTTTTATCATGAAACTCCGTTTTTCTCACAATTTTTGGTTGTGCTGCATTGAGAAACAACGAGGTGGATTGAATAAAATTGAAATTTCACGGCTGGAAAATTGATTTAAAAAAACTGCTATTGAAAACGTTGCCAAACGTACACTTGATACTTCAAAAGGCACCAAGAAACAGGGAATTAGCTTATTCAATGAGTTATCATTCCAGATTCAAACTGGACAGGCGTATTATGTTGAACTGATCGCCCCAAACTCACTGCCATGGAGTCGATCGTCTCGTTGTTTCTTGAATTCCGGTATGTTTGTGAGTTTGTTTGTGATTAGGAAGGAGGCAAAAAGGAACATTCCAATTGTTATTCATTTCATTTTTGCTACCATGTTTCGCTCGCTGCCCGAAGTGTAGCGCTGATCGCGCCGCTCTGCTAGAAACAGTAGCCATGCAGGCTATCTGTGTTGTTGTGACACACTGTGCATTGTGGTCGGGCATTTTGCTCCAGCTCATTCCGGTTGTGTGTGGTGACAAAAATGGCTAGCGCTAGCTGTTGGAGCTGAGTCGTTTGATGCGATTCTGGAGTTCCACCAACCCAACCAGCAACAATTGTAGTGTGGCGTTCCGAACAGCTAGATATGTGCGTCTGCGTTTGTGGACGAAAAAATACTTCATTGTGTCTGTAATATGACGAACAAAAAACTCACTACGCTATGGTTCCGGTTTTGTTTCGCTTTATTTAGTTTGCGATTATTGTTGTGTTGTTTTCGGATTTCGTTTTTTTCTATCTTAGTTCAAGCGGTGTCTACGTATTCGGCTGCAATTTATTAACCCGGCTTCCTGAAATTATTGTTTATTTATCATGCGGATGCGCGAGCGAGCGAAGCGAGCGGACAGCGCATCACGCATTATATGGCTAAATATGGACCTGCGCGCGTTTTCAAAATTTAGTCGCTGTCCTGCAGCTACGAACATACATGCTGCAAACCTGTTACTGTGCACACGTAGAGACCTGCCAAAGTTGCAAACTGTGCCGAAGAAAAATTTTCGACAGACTTCTTTACGTACGTTCTAGACGCGAATTACCTATTCTGAAAAGTTGGTTACTTATTCTTCTGTCTCCTTTTTTTTCAGCTATGTAATCAATATGTGTTCGCCCTTTCAATTTTTACCTGCAACATTTTGACTGGTAAACAAAAATGGTTCCTGGGGTAATTCCATCCGGAGATTTTGCAAATTGGGTTACTTTTTTACCCAGACCCTGTTTTTGGGTAAAAAATTGGGTATTTTTAAAAGTTCGCAGGGTTTTCACCTGGTTTTAAGTGTTCGCCCTTTCAATTTTTGTCTAAAATTGTTTCATAACCGAACAAAATAGTTTCCTAGGGTAATTTCATCCGTAGATTTTGAAAATCTAATTACTTTTTTGCCCCGACTATTTTTTGGGCAAAAAATTGGGCACTTTCAAAAGTTCGGAGGTTTTGACCTGGTTTCAAATGTCGCCCTTTCAATTTTTGTCTGAAATTGTTTAATAACCAAACAAAAAAGTTTCCTGGGGTAATTGCAGCTGTAGATTTTGAAAATCTGGTTACTTTATTGCCCCGGCCATTTTTTGGGTCAAAAATTGGGCAATTTTTGTCTAAAGTTGATTCATAACCGAACAAAATAGTTTCCTGGGGTAATTTTATCCGTAGATTTAAAAAATCCATCTACTTTTTTGCCCCGACCATTTTTTGGGCAAAAAAATTGGGCATTTTCAAAAGTTTGGAGGTTTTGACCTGGTTTCAAATGTTGCCCTTTCAATTTTTGTCTGAAATTGTTTCATAACCAAACAAAAAAGTTTCCTGGGGTAATTGCAGCTGTAGATTTTAAAAATCTGGTTACTTTTTTGCCCCGGCCCTTTTTTGGGTAAAAAATTGGGCGAATTTTTTGTCTAAAGTTGTTTCATAACCGAACAAAATAGTTTCCTGGGGTAATTTCATCCGTAGATTTTGAAAATCTAATTACTTTTTTGCCCCGACTATTTTTTGGGCAAAAAATTGGGCACTTTCAAAAGTTCGGAGGTTTTGACCTGGTTTCAAATGTCGCCGTATCAATTTTTGTCTGAAATTGTTTCATAACCGAACAAAAAAGTTTCCTGGGGTAATTGCAGTTGTAGATTTTGAAAATCTGGTTACTTTTTTGCCCCGGCCCTTTTTGGGTCAAAAATTGGGCAATTTTTGTTTAAAGTTGTTTCATAACCGAACAAAATAGTTTCCTGGGGTAATTGCAGCTGTAGATTTTGAAAAATTAGTTACTTTTTGCCCCTGCCTTTTTGGGTCAAAAATTGGGCAATTTTTGTCTAAAGTTGTTTCATAACCGAACAAAATAGTTTCCTGGGGTAATTTTATCCGTAGATTTAAAAATCCAATTACTTTTTTGCCCCGACCATTTTTTGGGCAAAAAATTGGAGTTTTCAAAAGTTCGGAGATTTTGACCTGGTTTCAATTGTCGCCCATTCAATTTTTGTCTGAAATTGTTTCATAACCGAACAAAAAAAGTTTCCTGGGGTAATTGCAGCTGTAGCTTTTGAAAATCTGGTTACTTTTTTGCCCTGGCCTTTTTTGGGTTAAAAATTGGGCAATTTTTGTTTAAAGTTGTTTTATAACCGAACAAAATAGTTTCCTGGGGTAATTTCATCCGTAGATTTTAAAAATCCAATTACTTTTTTGCCCCGACCATTTTTTGGGCAAAAAATTGGAGTTTTCAAAAGTTCGGAGATTTTGACCTGGTTTCAAATGTCGCCCTTTCAATTTTTGTCTGAAATTGTTTTATAACCGAACAAAAAAGTTTCCTGAGGTAAGTGCAGCTGTAGATTTTGAAAATCTTGTTACTTTTTTTGCCCCGGCCCTTTTTGGGTTAAAAATTGGACATTTTTTGTCTAAAGTTGTTTCATAACCGAACAAAATAGTTTCCTGGGGTAATTGCAGCTGTAGATTTTGAAAAATTGGTTACTTTTTGCCCCTGCCTTTTTTGGGTCAAAAATTGGGCAATTTTTGTCTAAAGTTGTTTCATAACCGAACAAAATAGTTTCCTGGGGTAATTGTATCCGTAGATTTAAAAAATCCAATTACTTTTTTGCCCCGACCATTTTTTAGGCAAAAAATTGGAGTTTTCAAAAGTTCGGAGATTTTGACCTGGTTTCAAATGTCGCCCTTTCAATTTTTGTCTGAAATTGTTTCATAACCGAACAAAAACGTTTCCTGGGGTAATTGCAGCTGTAGCTTTTGAAAATCTGGTTACTTTTTTGCCCCGGCCCTTTTTGGTAAAAAATTGGGCATTTTTTGTCTAAAGTTGTATCATAACCGAACAAAAAAGTTTCCTGGGGTAATTGCAGCTGTAGATTTTAAAAAACCGGTTACTTTTTTACCCCCGCCCTCTTTTGGGTTAAAAATTGGGCATTTTTAAAAGTTCATAGACTTTGACATGGTTTCAAGTGTTCGCCTTTTCAAATTTCACCTTCGGCACTTTCGCAGTCGAACAAAAATGTTTCCCGGAATATTTTCATCCGTAGATTTTAAAAATTTAGTTAAATTTTTACCCCGACCCTTTCAGACACAGTGGGTTAAAACCCCTGGCCTACACCAACAGGACGAATACAATGCGTAGCAACC
The DNA here is from genome assembly GCA_030248135.1 of Theristus sp. LFF4_11. Classification (NCBI taxonomy): domain Eukaryota; kingdom Metazoa; phylum Nematoda; class Chromadorea; order Monhysterida; family Xyalidae; genus Theristus; species Theristus sp. LFF4_11. Next base: position 73,006 of record JASANC010003315.1, on the reverse strand, counting down.
CTCAAATTCAAGCACATAATTAGTTGAAACAAACAAAATTAGAAAAACGGCAACCAAATAACCAAAGTCGTGACGATTCGGGCGAATCAGCCGTGGAAACTTGGCGAGATCGGTCCAAAAACAAACAAAAAAACAGGAGATCTGTGGAGTCCAGGGTAATTCAATGCGCTGATCAGGGATTTTTGGGTTACATTTCTTAAGGAAGCACAGTTTTAGATACTGAATCGTGACAATTTCGGGTAAATCAGCCGTGGAACCTGACGGGCGACATCTCTCCAAAACGAAAAATGAAATCAGTGTAATCGCTGTAAGCCGAATGGGAAGTTCGGAAGAACGGATGCCCAACGCACTCTGAATTTTGTCCGATTTTGGGACTTATGTAAAAGTCAGAATATTATCTAAAAATGCAGAGGACGCATATAAAAGGAGGAATATGGCTTTGTGTAAGCAGTGAGAAACTTTTTTGCTTCACAACTATTTTCAAGTTTCTGATGTGGCACACGGATACAAGTACATAAGAGCCATATTTTTGCGCCGTTTATTCATTATTTCGGTTGCACATGATAGCCCTCTTACTTTTTCGACAAACGAAATTTTTACATTCGATGAATTTCGAGCAAATAGTAACATAAAGCTGCCAAATTAAAGACAACATCTTCGATCACTGACACTGCTTTGCCAAGGACAAAGCGTTACGCAGAGGCATTGGCGAAGACACTGTTTCCTTCTTGTGGCGAAGGCAATGTCCCCTTCTTGTGGCGAACGCAATGGCTCACGGAACGGACGGTTCAACCAATATCCACACTCCTCCTATGTACATACAACAATCCACAGGACTTTGGTACCTTCGGGTTTTTTGGAATTGGGGAGGAAAGTGAAAATTAACGGAAGACAACACCTTTTTGTCACGGGTATGTATGACCTATTTTTTAAACGTGTCCCACTGAAATGACGTCATGTGCCGCCAAACATGCGCTTGCCGTTCACTGCAAACCAGACTTTCCGTTTAGCCGATTTCTTTCCGTAAACAAATGGTGAATGTCGAATCGGTCACACAAACTGAAATTTTAGTGCCTGTACTTTGACAAACGGGCGTTTTTAAACCAAATGACGTCATTTTAGTCCGGACACGTTTGAATAAATCCACAGTACCTACATAGCTGTGCGTACGTCATCAACGCTTATCTGCAGCAACGCTTTGAAGTCTCTAATTTTTTGTTTCTGCACAGGTTTGCAGAATTTCGCACATGCTGTGATTTCACACTAAGCTGAAGGGGACAAGTGAAAAACGCTTTGAAGGTTTTTAGGTTTTTCATTAAAACAAACGCGGCGCAAAAATATAACTCTTATGTACTTGTATCCGTGTGCCACATCAGAAACTTGAAAATAGTTGTGAAGCAAAAAAGTTTCTCACTGCTTACACAAAGCCATATTCCTCCTTTTATATGCGTCCTCTGCATTTTATTATTTTAGTTTGTTTCGGTGCTCCATGGGCTCGTTGTATTGAATCTGTTTTTTTCTTGTTTTTTTTCGGAATTTTGGTTTCATTGGATTTCCTAGTTATTTATACTTTTGTGGGATGGTTCACCAGTTGAGCAGAAGTTTTAGGTGTTAGTATGCAATGTGCATACTGTTTGAATAAAACGTAAATTGACTGCTTTGCAGCTTGAAAACTCTTACTGAGAAACGTTTTGCAAAAAGTAGCACGTTTTTGTAAGCCAATTTCAGTGTTTACTTGCTTAATCTCACGTTTTTCAGATCTGACTAACCGGTAAGGTTCACATAATGGCTTTTTATTGCCCATTGTGCTCCTCCCAAGCCTTTCTTTTTCCGCTGCTTGTCTATTCAAATCACCACAATACATGTACCTAATAATATGGGCCATTCAGTTATTTTATTATTATGATTTTTCATTCATTGTAATTCCGGGGACTCAAATTAATGTAATTTTATAAGGGCCGTTTTGTTACATCTACACGCATCACATTGAAGTCGCATATAAAAATTATATATTGCCAACCATTTTTATGCGAAGCATTTTGCATCACATTTATTTAACAATAGGTAACATCCAGAAGCAGAAGAGCACCATTATATGGTTGCTTTATTTAAGCGTTATATTGTGTGCGTGTTATGATGTATTTTCGCCTGTCTATACTAGCAAATGACCCGTGCCTACGGCACGGTTAGCTGATAAATACAACTATTATTTTTGAGTTGGTTTTCCCTTTTGACCTTGCCCACGACGCGGACTCAAAATGCATTGCATTTTGATTTTGAGCTGCTTTAACCGACTGTTGTTGATTTACCATTGAAATGATCGCTCACTTTTAAAGCAATCGTATCCGTCGATGCTTCTACTTTTTTGAAAATCACAGCATTTTTTGTTGTTTAAGCCGTGTTTTTTGTCAAGCAACATGCTTTTGCTGATTTTATTGCTGTCGATTCAATCGTAACCTGATTTACTCACCATAACACTGATTACTGTGTGGTTTGGTTTTCGCTGTTTCAGCATCAATCAAAGCGACACATAAGAAATAACAGATATCTAACAATCATAACTGCACTGTCATTCAAAATATGAAAAACAAACTTTTTTTAATCAGCAACAAACAACTGCCATTCCCTATTAAAGTATCAAAATCAATTCTCGCATTTTTATTAGTTTTTCAATGTCGCTTATTTGTCCGTTCATTCTTTGCTAATCAGTTGCATTCCACTGTCCTTCCCGTTTAAAGTATCAAAAAAAACAATCTCCTTTGATCAGCAACAATTAACAGCCATTCCCGCTCAAAGTTTCAAAAATAAATCTTGTTTGGTTAGCTTTTCAATGTCGTCACATGTTGTTCAATCGCCATTCCTGTTCAAAAAACAATGTCGTTTGATTAGCAACAATTAACTGATACCGGTTTAAGTTTTTGTTTCAGTTTAAGATACAGGTTTAAGAAAAGCAATCTGCTTCAGTCAGCTGTCATTTCTGAATAGGCAACACTTTTCTAAATACCCATTGGAAAGCGCCCGCTTTTGACTTGGTAATGGTTTTTTATCCGCTTACCCTAACCTAAGCCAGGCCTTTTAGAGTGTAAATGTCAAAAAGGCGACACTTCTGAACAATTGTTGCAAAACGCCAATTTTCGTCTTGATAAGTTGCTTCTTTTTCCCGCTTACTGTAACTTAAGCCAAACCTTTTTAAGTTTAAATGACAAAAAATGCAAAACTTTTCTGAATATTCGTTGCAAAACTGCCACTTTTGTGTGGTATGTTTACTACTCTTACCTTTAACCCTAACCTTAGCCAAGGATTTTTGATAGAATGGAAATGACGAAACAGCAACATTTGACTGAATACCCGCAGCAAAGCTCACCTAAGCCAAGCCTTTTAAAGTTTAAATGACGAAAAATGCAAAAGTTTTCTGAATATTCGCTGCAAAACGGCCACTTTTGTGTGGTATGTTTACTACTCTTACCGTTAACCCCAACCTTAGCCAAGGATTTTTGATAGAATGAAAATGACAAAACAGCAACATTTTACTGAATACCCGTAGCAAAGCTCCCGCTTTTGTTTTGAATGTTTACTTCTTTTCCCCGCTTACCCTAACCTAAGCCAGTTCTTTTTGATCGAGTGCAACAAAAAGCAACACGTTTCTGAGTACCCATTGTGTAAAACGGTCGCTTTTGTTTTGTTATGTAGCTTTTCTATCCTAAGTGACGCATTTTCTATAATAAAAAAATGATGGAGAAAGCAACAATTTTCTACATTTTACTGAATACCGTAGCAAAGCTCCCGCTTTTGTTTCGATTGTTTACTTCTTTTCCCCGCTTACCCTAACCTAAGCCAGTTCTTTTTGATCAAATGCAAAAAAGCAACACGTTTCTGAGTACCCATTGTGTAAAACGGTCGCTTTTGTTTTGTTATGTAGCTTTTCTATCCTAAGTGACGCATTTTCTATGATAAAAAAACAAATGAAGGAAAAAGCAACGATTTTCTAAATACTCGTTGTAAACACCGACTTTATATAAGTCTACCTTGTGAAAAGAGCGATTAACTTGCAAGCGATTGTTTTAAAAACTCGTTTTTTGTGTAAAAAAACTCCATCGCCTACAATGGAGTCCTTGCAATTCTTCCGATTGTCTAGCTTGTTGGTTGCCGCTCTTGCGCAGAAGGCATCATGATGACTAAAGTCATGTGGAATGACAATTTGAACTTTGCATTGTCATTAGAAAATGGAGTATGAGTATTCAGCTGATGATGACTTAAATGACATAAATAGCAAAATTGGCACAAACTTGAAAATTTTAATAGCCAATCAACGTAGCGGAACGGACCTGACTTACATACACAGTTACTAAAGCTCCCGCTTTTGTTTCGATTGTTTACTTCTTTTCCCCGCTTACCCTAACCTAAGCCAGTTCTTTTTGATCAAATGCAAAAAAGCAACACGTTTCTGAGTACCCATTGTGTAAAACGGTCGCTTTTGTTTTGTTATGTAGCTTTTCTATCCTAAGTGACGCATTTTCTATGATAAAAAAACAAATGAAGGAAAAAGCAACGATTTTCTAAATACTCGTTGTAAACACCGACTTTATATAAGTCTACCTTGTGAAAAGAGCGATTAACTTGCAAGCGATTGTTTTAAAAACTCGTTTTTTGTGTAAAAAAACTCCATCGCCTACAATGGAGTCCTTGCAATTCTTCCGATTGTCTAGCTTGTTGGTTGCCGCTCTTGCGCAGAAGGCATCATGATGACTAAAGTCATGTGGAATGACAATTTGAACTTTGCATTGTCATTAGAAAATGGAGTATGAGTATTCAGCTGATGATGACTTAATTGACATAAATAGCAAAATTGGCTCAAACTTGTAAATTTTAATAGCCAATCAACGTAGCGGAACGGACCTGACTTACTTACATACACAGTTACTATCTTAGTATTATAGATTCCTTTACCATTCAGCGTAAATTTAGGGCAGCATGGCATTTTTCGGGACTTTTTATTTCCACTCTCTTAGTTTATGGCACGTCATTTCCATGTACTTAGCTGAGTTTTTTTAGCTTCCGGTTGTTTTCTACGTCGTCAACGCCAACGACTGGAGCAAACTTTGAGGGAGGGAGCGAATTCAGTGGCGGAAAAAAACTTGAGGCTTATTTTTATTTATTCATTTATTCCACCCAGTGTGTTGCTGTGTCTGTCTGTGTGCATTCTTTGGTTAGTATAAGCAAAATAATAGAAATCTCGGTTTTTTCTCCGGTTTTCTATTTCCTACTACATGTTATTTGTATCTTTTTCGATCTCAGCTTCTAGCATGTGCATATACACAGTGGTGATTTTTTTCGCTGCATAAATCTCATTAGTCTGGGGTCTCGCTAGTCGAGTCACTCGATTCAGTGTCTGTCCTAGAGTGTTTTTTCTGAACATGAAACTTTGAATCCTACTAGCCGATTGGCTGAATTTTGCGGCCAATCAGCGTGCATTCGATTTCAGTGACAGCCAATCAGCTTGATGCATTTCATGGCTTTCAGCCTCGTGTCTCTCTGGGGTGAAGAGAGGTACATATATGATGAAAGATGGGAGATTAAGCGAGGATTCCTGTTTGTACGGGCTGTGTTGAGTAAAATTCATTCAGCTTCATAGATTCATACAGCGGTTTCAGCGTTATTTTTTGCCGCTTCTTTCGTCATCAAATAAAGCCGTCAAGCCGGTTCACCTTGCTTGTGATGATTACTTTTTGTGTGTCCATACTCGTATTTTTCAAATAATTTGTTTGCTCACGGGAGGAGGGGATGATTCATTGGTTGTTTTGGAGGGTTCATGAAGAAAATTCAGTTTTTCCATTTGTCAATTTTAAGTGTAAACCGAAAATAGAAAGAAATTTGCCTGAGCAATTCATTCCAAAACGCGAAAAAATAAACAGCTGAAATAATATGTAGCTCGTCCAAAAATTCACCGTATTTTGTGGCGTTATCTTCCGCGCATTACTGTAGTTGTCATGTTTTTTCTTCGTCATTTTTTCTCGTTCAAATTTCAAACCTGTACATACAAAGCAGAGAGACTTTTTGACATTCGACAGAGAAGCAAAGCCAAGACACAGGGACTGAAAGCTGTTCGAGAAATTCAAGAACAAAAAAACAACACGCAAACAACGTAGCATATTTTTTCAAAGAAAAAACGCTGAAATATGCGCGCTTATAGTACCAACGCAGTTTTTTTGTCGCGCTACACCAATCCAGCTATAATTTGTTCGCGTCTCAGCATCTCTCAAAAAGCCAGATAGAAAACCCGTTTTGCTTATCGGCATAATTCGAAAACGATATGGCCTTTTCTTCAGCTGGCTTGTCGCAGCGGGATATTTTTTCGTTTTTTTCCAACCCTTGGTTTTAGCAAAAAATGTTTTTTATTACATATCCTGTTTATTTATTCTTTTCCTGGACCAGCTGGGGGCACACGTTCATTGCTAACCTTGATTTCGATAGTTTCCTTTTGTTTTAGCAATTCACGTGAGGGTGGTTTGTGCTACTGTAGGTTTATGATAAGTTCAAGTGCTTTGAAAAAACGGACGGTACTTTATTTTTCAGAAGTTTTTTTGCGAATTCAAGAATCAAGATGTAATTCTTAAGCATGAATGGTCCGTTGCCGCGACTCTCACCAACTTTCAATATTCGAACGATGTGAATCTCCAAATGGAATTTCAAAAATTCACCAACAATGGACGAAAAATGACTTGAAACGCTGAACGAGCCGAAAAATGAGACTATCTTCGAATAGTGCCATTTTAGTTTTCGTTTTCGCCGCATTGATCAGCAGGATTGAGTGCGAATTTTGGAAACGAGAAAGTCGAAACAGTCGAAATAACGGTTCGAATTTGAAAGCGAATAAAGCGAATCGTAATAAAAATAAAAACAATCCACGACGGAACCGAGGACCACCAATCAGCAAAGAAATTAAAGGTTAGCGCTTTTTTGGTGATGGCTTTCTCATAAGATCGCTGTAGTCGTTTGACTCGATTTCTCACCAAATTTTTTTTCGAATATCCAGCAGTGATGCACAATATTTCTGGTTGGACAGTTCTATTCGAATTTGCACTAACCAAAGGTCGCCATCAGTTCAGTCTCATACCTGAACTTTAAAATGATCATTTGCTTCAACATTATTTTATTAGTTATCATGAGAGACGAAATTAACCCTGCTTTGATTTTTACAGTTTGTTTATTATTTAAAAACGTGAACAGTTCGACAGTATGGATTTACAGACGCAGCAAGGGTACAGCAGTTTCATTTTCGTAAGTCCTTTTTTATCAGACGCGAAAATTTAATCATGATTCAGGCAGAAAATCTTGTTTTGGCTTTTAAAGATTTGGCCGAGAATACTGTCTATTGAATTTGCTTTGTCCATTGTCATTTTAAAACATCGTTTCAAGTTGAACTGCTACATATGCTTTTAACCTTTTTTGCTCCTTTTTTAGAATTTTGTGTGTTAATTTTTAAAACTTGTTTGCTTGTTTTTGCATTTCCCCATCATTGCTCACAAAAAGCATTAAAAATTTTCAATTTAACCAACCAGCAAAATGTACATGTGAACTGCGATTAAGGCCAGTTATTAATGGGAACTTCCAAGCAACCACGCTTCTAATTCATCATATTGGCTCCGTACTATCTCTGTCCAACAATTATAAATGACTGCGTATTTCTATTTACAACGTTAATTGATAACAAAGACATTAACGACTCCGCAAGACCATCAATTAAGTGTGGAAGATAAATTATAACCAATTATGGATGCTCGATATTACCACCCGTGCCCCGACATCGTACGGCTTCATATTTAAAAGTACATGTACGGTGGAGGTGGTCCTCTTCCTCTTTAACACAGGAAAGAAAAAAATGCAAAAACCAATTTGATCATTTTTCACCTTATAAAAAAGGCTTGACTTAGGATTAGGATTAGATTTAGGATTAGGAACCTACAACGACTTTATTGCAAGCATCATCTGGTCGAAAATCAAAAATCATTTTTTCAAAATTTTTAAATATGAATACCAATCCCCCGACATGTATGTTCATACTCTCTAACCGTGATTAATCGAACATGTTGACGTTTCGATGCTGTAAAATGTGCGGTTACTGGGGGTGAGACCTACAGGGTTCTATGTGGTATCTGATCCACGGCTATAACCAAAAAAATAAGTGCTGAAGAATTCGGGTGGATCATAGTCTGATAATAATAATATATTATGTGTGATAATTATGTCTAAAATATACTTTACATGTACACACATCTACATGTACTTCAGTTGGGTATTTTTCTTTTTGGGGCTTTTTCAAACAGGGACCCACATCAAAAGAGTTCATAAACATATGAGCTCCACGAATGCCTACTCGATTTATGAGGGTGTCTCGTTTGAGTTTATGCCCGGTCACGATGGAAAATATGTTTACGTGCATACGCATGTATGCTTCAAATATATCGGCATAATGCTACTATTTTTCAAGAGAACGGTCAAAAATTACATATTACACACATGTACATGTACGTACATACTACGTTCTATACATCTAACGGGGATATGTACATACCAATACCATTGCATTATTAAATTGAGTATACCGGAACCGCAAGAACCTTTCTTTCATGAGTCACTCAAGCATAACACTCAGTCAACAGTCACTCAGTCACTCTGCGGACACACTGTGACGTTAGGGGTGCCTTGTTCTCGGGCTATTTTTTCAAGCTACCTGTTTTACTTTACCCCTTAATTGTTCCCTCTCGTTAATCCATACATTCATTTTCAACTGTTTAACGTAACCTGGAGAGATTACCTGCAAACAGCATCCTTTTTCAGGATATAGCATTTTTTCACGATATGGGACTTTTTTGCACGGTTTCGGACTTTTTTGCACGGTTTCGGACTTTTTTGCCCGTCGGCCGTTTTTTCTCTGTCGGACTTTTTCACAATCTCACCTGGGGGAAGTGATTATAGTATATGGTTAATCGCAAGAAAAACCAGTCGAAAAACACTTTCAGATGTATTCAGTATAAAATGTTTTGAAATAACCACTGATTTCCTGAGGTTGAAAGATATTTATCATTCTCCAATGTTTTCTGTGGATTGTTTTACTGCACCTCACTATCAGTCCATCAGGGCCAGAAAAGTTCTGATAAATGTTGACAGAACAGAGAAAAAGTACGTACAAAGTAGATCAGCCATAACTCATAGCGTTAATGTTTTTGTTTAACGCACATGTGCGCGAATGCGCTTTTTTCTTTCAAAATGTTTCTCCCGCCCCGGAAATTGAAAATCCTTCATTCCCTCGCGGGTTCTGCAATCAATTTTGTTCCGCAAAATATAGCTTGCGTGTTTTTTACGCCCGTTTGCACACGCAGCGTCCACTTTTAGACGCTTGAAAATCAATTCATAAACTTTCGGAATAATGAATCATGCGCTGTTTTGTTTTCCATTTTAAAAAATGGATCTGTTTGCGGTTGCATGTAGCCCCAAAATCAAAACGTCCCTGCAGAAGGGGTTATTTTGAACCACACTCACAAAAACGTTCAAGTGGAACACGAAATATAAAAATAACGTTACCAAAAAGACGCTAAATGCAGACATTAGTTTAATCGATTGTCATTGTATTATTTGCTTCAAATGCAGATAACGCTAAATCTTTAGAGTATTCCACATTCGGGTGTATAATGTCGCTTGTAAGCTTGAATGCAGCAAAAGTGCCGTGATAATTTTGTTGTTTAGGAAGTGACAATACAAAACAACAATCGTTGTGACCATATACTTGTACCGTAACGTACTATGTACATGTATGTGTGTATATTGGCACTATAAAGCCGTCAAAATGATACCCGGATGATGGCGCCCCTTGGGAAGATTTGTCGAAACGGAACACGAGATATGTATTTGAAGATATTTCTAAAATACATAAAATGTTTCTGTAGCCGTGAGGAACGCTGGAATGCCAAATATGTGTAAATAGGAACGGATCCAGGACCCAGTGGCCAAAATGTGGTATGCCCTGAGGGCAACTCTGAAGTACTGGACACCAAGAAAACCCAACGGGCGCAATTGTAAACAAGATTTCATGATGTCGTATTTGTTTGTTTGCTCAAATTTCACGCATTATTACATTTATATTTCTCGTGTGTTTGTATAATGCACGTGTGCGTCCCATCAATTTTCGTGCTGTGTTATTTTCACACAATTTAGCATTTGTAAAAATAGAATCTAGCGGGATCAGTTTTAACAGTTTCTGACGGTTTTCCGGAACTCAATATAATGGGGAGATGAGAAATTAAAAAGGTGCGTGGTTAAACACAGAATTCAATTGTGTGGAGCGCTGATTTCGCTGCATCGTGCTCATTATATTATTGTTTATTGCTGTAGACGTGTCATGTCATTCTGGTAGCGTTATAGTTTTGCGGCCTCAACAATGGAGTTCTTACGAAAGTACATACGACCGATGCATCTGCTGATCTTTATTGGATTTGATCGTCAAAAAGCGATGGTACGCAGTTTTTCCACTCGAGCAGAGAGAATTAATCGGCGTTAAACTGCCCTCATGCAATGTGTCTGGCCAATCAACAAGCCTACACATGCAAGGAACCACAAAAAAGCGAAGCACCGCCTTCTTTTCGCGAAGCAATATTCGTATAGCAAACGTTTGCTACAGTATGGCCGAATAAATGAGGCAGTTCATCAAGGCGGGGTCAGCCGCAGACTAGGAGTTGTCTTTTTCAAAAAAGCCAACGTAATTCCCAATCATGTGTACAAGGGATAAAGAATGAATAGAATAGCGCGGATAATCCATTAGTTTAAAAAACGCGTCAAATTTAGCACACAATTGGGTTTCTGAACGTCTTTTTTCTTTCATTCAAAATTCGCGCGCTCCTTGCACCCTGAAAAAAGCTGCCATGTTTAACCGGCCATACCGTATGTGTTTTGAAATCAAAGCTGGTATACAATTTATTCGTTTTTGTGCAGCATGTACAAATGTTATATACTTTATGTATTAACCGCATATCCGTGTTATTTTCCCATGGGAACTTATCAGGATATAAAACCGTGCGTGACTTCGATCATCTTTTTAGATATTTCGGGCAGTTTTCGGATTCCTTCCATTTTTCACACAGCAAAGTTGTCATGTTGGTTCGTGGAGGTTTTGGAAAATTTGGAAGCAAAACCTGGTACTGTTTTTTTTCTATTTAAGGGGAGGATTTTTGCAATCTGTGTGTAACTTTATCACGGTGCGACATATCGTCCATGCGTTTTTAACGTCCATTAACACATCCATACGAGCTTTTTGAATCCGCACACCGTTTACCAACATCAGATCTGATATTACGTGAGATATCCAAGGGTAGCGTTTCAAAAAAGAAAATGGTCTTGCAAATCCGTTCACACAGCAACATAAATAACTTGAACCAGTGCGATTAGACGGCTTTTACGTGTGTTATCTCAACGGATAGCGTAAAAAACGCGACAAAAAAGTAAAAGAACAAACGGAGCAGCTGGGTCGTTTTTTTTTTGTCTGGAAAATTTAAAACTGGCTGTTTTATGTGGTGTTTTTTCTAGTTTTTGACACCCGCGCTGACTGGAGATCGCAGGAACAGGATTACACAATGGTGCCTGTTACGTCTGCGTTCGTTACCTCCTCACCTTACTGAATTTCAAGTTTTCACTTTCGGGCGACAACATAAAACTTACGCAAAAAAACGTTCAAGCTTTTTACAAAAAAGCGTTTTTGAGAGAGAAAAACAATAAGCGCATTTTTTTGCAAAAAAACTGCGACGTTACGATGATTTACTCTTTTGTTCAGTCTCGGAGGGCAGTCAGCGAGTTTTAGCAATCGGCTTTTTTTGCAAAACATTATTTTACGGACGAATGTATCACTTTTGTGTTTCAAAAACTTCAAACATTTTCTTCCGCTGAACAACAGAGAAAAGCAACGTATGTATTGTAGCGGTTGTGTTTGTTCAAAATAATATGCGGTGGTTCAGTTTGCAATGTAGACGGCCGGAGAAGCTGGAAACTGAAGATAATTGGGCATAACAGTTGAACATTTTCTTCGTTTTCTTGTTAATGACCGACCGATCATCGGGAACGGAAATGGGTGGTATTTTTTTGTGGCTTGCACAATTTCAGTTCCGAGAACCAGACGAAAGTAAGAAAAACAAAAAAAGACGTCCAGTTATGCCCGATAGGGTTCAATCTGGCGTAATAGCGTACAATGAAACAAAAAACCGATACTTTTAAATTCACAAAACAAAATGGGATGTGTGCAGATTTTCTGACAAATCAAGTTGAAACACTTTGTTATTCAACCTTTTACGCAATAATCGTCACTTTTTTGGCTCATGTATTGGTGTGGCAGATTGGAACTTAAATAAATTTACTCCAATGTTTCTCAAATTGATCGTGTTTTTCGCATCCTTCTAATTTACCCATAATCCGTCTGCCAGATGGCCAGTAAATCGCTCGTTCCTGGTGCAATTATCTCTTGCCCTAAAATAACACGACATCAGTGAGTGCGGCTTACAGGGTGTAACATGTGTCACTAAGAACATATGAGCTTTTTATGTCTTACCAAATATACACACATGTAGCTGGATGGAATGGAAGCCCTATTTCTCAAACAAGAGTCGCGCACTAATTAATGCGTGATAGAAATGTTGCTGGATTTTCAATTAAGCGTCGCGTAAATTTGTGCCGGGCAAAGCTCAGATGCGAGTTCTTTGGCGCTTCTATGTGTGCTGATTAAAATAAAAGAATTGTCTCAAAAAGGGGCTACCGCGATATCTCACGGAGTGTTTCAAGATCGTGTGTTGCACTGTTTTTATCATTTGTATTCTTGCCGCATGTTCTTGAAATAATAAAGATCTCTCGTTCGTTAAAGTCATCCATAATTGATGGATGAAAAGAGAAAACACGGAAAAATTCGGCCGAGGGTGTTTCAGACAATTTCAGTTTGTTACATCAATCAGCCGAGCCGATTTGTTGTTTTCAAAAGACAGTCCAGCGTGCTATCTATCTGGTAAAATGGAAACATGGAAATATTTGCATATGTGTGTATGTGCGCTGCACTCTGATGAATTCCAAAATGTCCGAAAATTCTTCACACAACATTATAAGATAAAAATGCATGCAAAAAGCGGCCGAAAACACTTATCTTTACGTTTCTATAAGATCGATTTGTCCGTGCGTCCGCAGCATTAGCACACTAAAATGGCACAATGCATACGCATACACGGAATTCACTGCAGCTTTTTGAATTGCTTCGACTGAAACGCCGTTTGGCCCCCGTTGAAATTTGACGTGCGCTTTTTGAATTATGCGTGTTCAGCTTTTCTGACCGTGTGCTTCGTTCTTGTGCATGCGGGGGAGGGCGCACATTTATTCATTGGGAAACATACCCAGCAAACGTTATACTTGAAGAAATTGTACAAGAATTTTCATTTTGTAAAAAGGTTGATATTTGCAAGAACGACTGTTTGATTGATTGATTGCTTCGAGTACCCGCTTTGACGTGAATTTGACCTGCTTTTTGGCGTACGGCACTATTTTGGCCAAAAACTACTGCTTATATGTCGCCGCTGAAGTGAACGTCGTGTGAAGAGTTCGTAAACAAAAAGAAAATCGCAAAGTACTGCAAGAAAAAGAGAACCCAGAACCGCTCCAATGGCATTGCACACAAGATATGACGAACAAACAAATTTGCCCAAAAAATCACAATTTCTACCCAAATTTCAGGCCTCCTAAACGAGTCACTGGCCAACCGTCACCAACGGGCCTGTCAGGGCGACCGAATTCGCCTGCAGTGTCCGCAGCACACGCAAATCGTCGTCGAGTCCGCGTTTTTCGGCCGTCTGGAGCCGTCGAGCGAGCTTTGTCCGCCGAAAATTCCGGAACTCACCGATGGAAAACGGCAGAATCGTCGAAAGTCGAGTCCGCTCGCGACTTGGGAGGAGTCGTACGAGGATACGCACTGCGTCGTTCATACGGCCTACCAGGTGAGCCGCTTTGACATTGATTTTGGTCGGATACTTGTTTTTGTGTTTGTGTATTTTGTGAAACCGTCCATAAAAACTGTTTTTTTCTCCTAATCTGCGAGTTGAAGTATAACTTACTGACTGGTCATACTGCCGTGTTGATACATACAGGCAATCAACGTGCCAAATTTGCAAATGCTTGTGTTTTGACATTGTGTCCAACGCGTGCGAATTTTATAACGAAAAAAATCGTCTCTGGAACCAAAACAAAGCTGGTAAATCTTCTAACTTAGCCAAATTATGTAAAACCCGGTCCACTTCTTATATCCAAGTAAACGTTTTATGGTTTTCCCCGAAGTGTTTGCGTGACTTGCGCCGCCACTTTGTAAAAATGGTCTCTCTGAGAGAGAGAGAGAAAGAGACACGGCACGAAACACCGAACTTCTCTCGCAAGCGCGCTATTTCAAAAACTCATCATCAAAGATGTACAGTAAGATGGGAAATGCTAATAAAATCGAGGCGATTTGAACAATATCGGAGGGATTGCATATTGCGCGGCAAAAAAACTGATGAAATAATAATGGAGCGCAAATTGTGCCGTCGCATTCAAAGATTCATGTGGTCGAAAAGCGGTGGATCGGATGTGCAAACTTTTGCTGGTGTGCACACACATATGCTGCCATTTTTTGGTATTCACGTCTTTGGTTTGGTGGACACAAGGCAGTCTCGGAAGCTCGAAACTTTGCACGCAATCCGGTTGGTGTCACTGCCAAGAATATGCGAAGCTGCGCATGGGCTGACTGGAAGTTCGGAAAGGGACTCAAAAGACACGGTCATTCCCGGGTGAACGTTTCGGGCAATTTTTGGCTTGGAAGTATAGATACATAGGTTGTTTTTATGGAACGTTTGCGTGAGCACACGATTTTTCTGTTTGTTTCAACTGAGTGAAAATAATCACTGAGGGCGAATTTTTCCGCCGAAAAACGTATCTGGGACAGTCAATGAACACCAGATGATATATTGGACACCGCATTTTAAGTGAACGTCATTTAATGGTTATAGTTGTAATCAGTGTGCCGAGCTGAATTTGAACTTTCGAATTGAGTGCTTGCTATTCGATTGCATGAAATTGGCTGTGGGGCTCAATAACTGTCAAGCAAAGTGTCTGGAAAAGTGCAATCAGCGTTCTTCTCAATTTGTGATAATGTGTCTCAGACAGCCGCTGGACAGGAATGGTTCAGCAAAATTAAAACAGCTCACAGATAACGGAACAGCCCCGAGACACTAAAATGTTCACAACTGAATATGGTTCAATTTTACAGAAAGTTCAGATTTACAGCAATTCAGTTTGTTGCGGGATAAAAGCAAATCTTTTCGCGCAAACAGGGGACACCCTCCACCCATTCCTAGAGAATATGCATCCACATGAACTTTGGGGATTTTGAAAGTTCACGCCAATCTCAATTGTGATTTTCCATTTTTTCAGAAAGTCCTCAAAAAATGCCGATCAAAACGAAAGTGCCGGATCAACGCAAGACCTCGGTTCTTTGGTCGTGACCCGTGCCCGACCACAAGCAAATATCTGACAGTCTCTTATAAATGTCAACCCAGTGAGTTTATGTTTTTCCGTTGGTTAAAACCTTTCTCTTGTTTTCGCGGCTTCACAACAGCCAGAAAATTGGTCAAAACCACAACATTTGGTAAGGCCGATTGTTGAACGATCAGTTGTACTTAATCATGCGGATGCGCGAGCGAGCGCCAGCGAGCGGACAGCGCATCACGCATTATATGAGCCGTTATCCTCTCGCGCGCGTTTTTCAAATTTGCTCGCTTCCTCCAGCGAGCATAGTATAAGCCACAAACTTGGTTCTGTGCACACGAAACGAACACCCAAAGTTGTGCTTGGAGCCGCGAAAAAATTTTTATCCGACTACTTTTCATACGCTGTAGACACGAAAAACCTATTCTGAAAACAGTGTTACTTATTTTTCTATCTCTTTTTTTTTCCGGTATGTAATCAACATGTGTTCGCGCTTTCAGTTTTTACCTGCGACACGTTCACAGTCTAGCAAGAATGTTTCCTGGGGTAATTTCATCCGTAGATTTGGAAAAATGGGTTAATTTTTTGCCCCGACCACTTTTTTGGGTAAAAATTTGGGCATTTTTAAAAGTTCGCAGCGTTTTCACCGGGTTTCAAGTGTTCGCCCTTTCAATTTTTAGCTGGGACACTTTCACAGTTGAAGAAAAATGTTTCCTAGGGTAATTTCATCCGTAGATTTGGAAAAATGAGTTAATTTTTTGCCCCGACCCTTTTTTGGGGTAAAAATTGGGTTTTTTTGAAAGTTCGCAGGGTTGTCACCTGGTTTTAAGTGTTCGCCCTTTCAATTTTTAGCTGGAACACTTTCACAGTTGAACAAGAATTTTTCCTCGGGTAAATTCATCCGTAGATTCTGAAAATTTAGTTTATTTTTTGCCCGGGCATTTTTTGGGTCAAAATTGTGCATTTTTTGAAAATTCGTAGCATTTTGACTGGGTATCATTTTTTCAGTCTTACAAATTTTGTCTGAGCTACGAAAAATAGCAGAAATGTTTAGTCCGTAGGAATTCAATACGCTGATCACGGATTTTGGGATAGTTTTCTTACGTGAGCAACTCTAGATGCTGAATCGTGACGATTTCGGGCGAATCGGCCGTGGAAGTTGGCGAAATCGGTCCAGAAACGAAAAACAAGAAAAGAGTGTTTTCCAGGGTAATTCAATGCGCTGATCACGAATTTTGGGTTAGTTTTCTTACGCGAGAAACTCTAGATGCTGAATCGTGACGATTTCGGGCGAATCGGCCGTGGAAATTGGCGAAATCGGTCCAGAAACGAAAAACAAGAAAAGGGTGTTTTCCAGGGTAATTCAATGCGCTGATCACGAATTTTGGGTTAGTTTTCTCACGTGAGCAACTCTAGATGCTGAATCGTGACGATTTCGGGCGAATCGGCCGTGGAAGTTGGCGAAATCGGTCCAGAAACGAAAAACAAGTAAAGGGTGTTTTCCAGGGTAATTCAATGCGCTGATCACGAATTTTGGGTTAGTTTTCTTACGTGAGCAACTCTAGACGCTGAATCGTGACGATTTCGGGCGAATCGGGCGTGGAAGTTGGCGAAATCGGTCCAGAAACGAAAAACAAGAAAAGCGTGTTTTCCAGGGTAATTCAATGCGATGATTACGGATTTTGGGTTAGTTTTCTTACGTGAGCAACTCTAGATGCTGAATCGTGACGATTTCGGGCGAATCGGCCGTGGAAGTTGGCGAAATCGGTCCAGAAACGAAAAACAAGAAAAGGGTGTTTTCCAGGGTATTTCAATGCGCTGATCACGGATTTTGGGTTAGTTTTCTTACGTGAGCAACTCTAGATGCTGAATCGTGACGATTTCGGGCGAATCGGCCGTGGAAGTTGGCGAAATCGGTCCAGGAACGAAAAACAAGAAAAGGGTGTTTTCCAGGGTAATTCAATGCGCTGATCACGGATTTTGGGTTAGTTTTCTTACGTGAGCAACTCTAGATGCTGAATCGTGACGATTTCGGGCGAATCGGCCGTGGAAGTTGGCGAAATCGGTCCAGAAACGAAAAACAAGAAAAGGGTGTTTTCCAGGGTAATTCAATGCGCTGATCACGAATTTTGAGTTAGTTTTCTTACGTGAGCAACTCTAGATGCTGAATCGTGACGATTTCGGGCGAATCGGCCGTGGAAGTTGGCGAAATCGGTCCAGAAATGAAAAACGAGAAAACGGTTTTTCCAGGGTAATTCAATGTGCTGATCACGGATTTTGGGTTAGTTTTCTTGTATGAGCAACTCTAGATACTGAATCGTGACGATTTATGGTGAATCGGCCGTGGAATTTAGCGAAACCGGTCCAGAAATAAAAAACAAGAAAACGGTGTTTTCCATGGTAATTCATTACGCCGATCACGGCTTTTGGGTCAGTTTTTCTTTTGTGAGCGATTCTAGGTACTGAATCGTGACGATTTTGGGGAATCGGCCGTAGAAATGGCACAGGAGAAATCGGCCTAAAAAACGAAAAATGAAAAACCTGAGTTGTCCGGGGTTTAGAAGAATGTGTGACCAACGAATTGTGATTTTGGTCCGATCTTCGGGGCTTATGTAAAAGTCAGAATATTATCTAAAAATGCGTGAGACGCATATAAAAGGAGGAATATGGCCTTGTGTAAGCAGTGAAAGACTTGGCTCGACAACGCTTTTCAAGTCTCTGATGTGGTACAAACGGATACAAGTACATAAGGGTCATATTTTTGCGCCGCGTTTGTTTTTTTTTGAAGCACGCCCCCCACCGATTCCGGAAACCCGAAGGTACCAAACTCCGGTGGGATTGGGGAATGGACGGCTCACCATCCCGTGGAACCAATACCCTCGGCATGTGAGGGGGGCAGCCTCTAAGCCCCGCTCTGTCCTGGGGGCACCAGTGATCTTAGCCCGATTTCGGTTTCGGTGGCCTGCGGTCGCTATATCCCCGGAGGGCAGCGAATCCGAAAGTTTTCGTTTTCGTTTTCGTTTTGCTGAAAAGCGTAAAACTTTGAAGTTATTTTTTAATTGTTCTCTTCGATTTAATCTAAAATCACGCCATGTGCGAAATTCTGTAAATTCTGTGCAAAAACAGAAAAATTAGAGATTGCAAAACATTGTTGCATGTAGCTTTTTCGTTGTTGTTAACGTACGCACCGCTGTGTACACACCAGCACCAGTGACAAAAAGGAGTTGTCTTCCGTTGATTTTTCACCTTTTTTACCGGTGTCACCTTCAACTAGTGTGGCAGGATAAACCGTCTGTCCCGTGAGTCATTGCCTTTGCCACAGGAGACCTTGCGTTCCGCAATGCTTCTGCGATACAATTTGTCCTGAACAAACCAGTGTCAGCGAGCTAAAGTCTGATTGTTATTTTAGTAGTTTTAGTGGTCGCTAAATGCCCGAAATCCGCAAATGTGAAAGGTCATTTGTCTACAATACACAGCACGAGGGTTGCCGTGCAACCGAAATCATAAATAAACGGCGCAAAAATATGACTCTTATGTACTTGTATCCGTTTGTACCACATCAGAGACTTGAAAAGCGTTGTCGAGCCAAGTCTTTCACTGCTTACACAAGGCCATATTCCTCCTTTTATATGCGTCTCACGCATTTTTAGATAATTCCCCCCCACCCCCTTTTATTTTTTTTTAACCCCCCCCAAACCATTTCCCCCCTTACCAACCCCCACCAATTTTTTTTCCAATGTTCTTTCTTGGGGTGACACAAAATTGTGTCATTTTAAAAGGTATTTTAGTAGTAAACTCGGAGAAGACGTTCGATGTTTCTGTTCCTTTGTTTGAAAGACTGTGTGCAGCAAGGAACTTTTCCTGACGCTAGCTTTTTAGGTAATAGATAGATGATCAGGGACACTCCAGGAGTCGCTAAAAACACCGCTGCTGTTCTGTCAAGAAGGCACTACTATTGAAGTGTGTCAGAGTAAAAACGTTTGAATGAAGGGTTTATGAGCGTAAAGCAACCATTGTAGACGTTTTTTATGTTCTGCGAATCGTTCATTATAGTTGTTGTAAAGTTTTCTTTCGTGTGGAAAATATGAGCAGGGAAGTTTACATCAGTCACTACTTAGCTTAAAATGTCTCAGAAAATAGAACGTGATAGTTTTGAATAAATATGGTCGCATATTATTTTAAACTGAGCTGATTGGTCGCTTCAAGCGGGTGCTGCCAATCATCACGCTGCCAATCATAAACTTTGCACCGGTTACGTCATTGCGTCAAAACCATCTTCTTCACAATTCCGTGTCGAAAAGTCCAAGAACAGAAATTTCGATTTGCTCTAAATTCTCAAGGGAGACGGAAGAACAAAACTTTCGCACTTGTGGGTAACACCATAATTTACGCGTAGAACAAATTTTTCAAAACGAAAGCCATTACCACCACATCATCACATACATACTACATGCTACGGGTATGTTCCAAAATGAAAAGCTCGCTCTTAAACATTTTCTAAGTTGCGTTTGTAAACGCGGGCCACACGCACGCTGCAACAGCGGCAACAACCCATAAACAACGCCGAAAACACTACAGTGTGCGTTGGTAGCAGCTAATCGTCTTTTAAACGCCTGCTTTGAAAAAAAACTCGTTAAAATAAATACTGTCTGCAGCAACACGTTAGAACAATATAACATTTGGTAGTTTGTATTATGCGTGACGTTGGACGTTGTGGTTTTTCACGGGATTTTCGTTTTCACAACAAAAGAAATAATTGTTTTGTTTGCAAACTACATGCAGAAGAACTTTGGTTCACGGAGTTTTGACTTTTATATTGTATTCGGTCTCGACACGATCTTATTGAAAATATGTCGCTTGTGATCGCCAAGACTGACGATGGTGGAAAACTATAATTTCGACTCAGTTTTTCGTTTTTCTTTACTTCGTGCCTGGAATAATGTCCTTTGCGATCTAGAGTATTTTTTCCGATAGAGCCAACCAAATCGTGCCGAGACCGAACATACCGTATATCCCGCATTCCAGGGCACCACCAGAGCTTTTTTGCATTGTCATTGCACATTTTGATATTGTTTCGAACAGTCTGTTCAAGTTTGTTAAGTTACACTTGGTTAGGTTATGTTATATTGGGTGCGATTTGAATAAGGGGTCGCTGATTGGTTTCATGATCTTCCATTGTTTTGAGGGGACTGTGAAACTTTTGTAAGTACATGAAAAACGATGGTTTGTGTTAATTTTCAATGTTTTGTTTAAAAAAATTCCCCGAACAACGAAACTTGACACTGTGAATTTTCAAATTTTGACGCCTCGTCTCTCCACATTCCTTCAATTTCAGACTTGCGCATTACGCAATCAAAGGGCACAAAATGGATGGCCAATCTCCACAAATATAATGTGCAAACTTTTTCGCTGCTGAAATGCCAAAGTTTAGGCAGACCATAATTTATTTGGTCTCGAAAAGGCGTCACAAAGATACTCAACCAACCAACACATGTCCGATTTTCGTTTTCACCCAAAAAAAGCGCAATTGAAAATATACACCGTATTGATGAATGTTTTGTGTGTGAGATGAATGAAAAACGCAACAAAAGTTGTTGACGCTGACTTGTTTAGATGCGAAACTTTGTTCAGCTGACATTTTGGTTCTCTTCTTGTTTGAGCTTTGTTTGTGCGGATGTTTGTCCCGTGAGAAAGCAAAAAAGCGAGGCATTCAGTGATGTGTGTTTGTTGCATATTGTTGTTTATGTTCACACTTGAGAGCTGAACTTGAAATGTAATGCGGGGATGATTTTTCATATTGAAATTTATTTATCAAAAAAGTATGAGCAAAATCCAAATTAATAAAAATCGAAAATCGTGCACAATTGAAACACAGCGGTGTTACCATTCCATTCACGTTGATCCAATCGATGTTCTCACTTCAAATACTGAACCAGATTGTGGCCAACCAATCAACTGGCAGCACAGTACAATGTACACCAAAAAACTTGTCAAGGCACGTGTGACACTGGAACTGTCAAAAACACTTTTTTGAAAATTCTGACATTTGTTCAGATCCGACAAAGTGCCTCATGTTAGTGACATTTTTTCTTTCCAAAAACAACTTGTTGTTTCAAAAA
The DNA here is from genome assembly GCA_030248135.1 of Theristus sp. LFF4_11. Taxonomy (NCBI): domain Eukaryota; kingdom Metazoa; phylum Nematoda; class Chromadorea; order Monhysterida; family Xyalidae; genus Theristus; species Theristus sp. LFF4_11. The sequence goes on along the minus strand of JASANC010003315.1, from coordinate 51,356 downwards.
TGATTTACTGTGTTGGTGACGTCAAAACAGTAAGATTTTCCTGGCTTTTCAAAGTGAACACAAATTTTCTGAATTATGATCACGCGTGCGTTTATATTTTCGCAGGCGCCAAGCAGTGCTTGTCACAAAGTCAGTGAGAGACATTTTCAGAAAAAAAAGTTTCTGTGCTTTGAAAAAGTTCCCAGATCTATCCATTATGGTGTGTAGCTCAACAAATAGTTGTTTCCGAAAAGAAATTCCGCAATAAACAGTGAGTTATGATCTAACCTTTTATGCGGGTATGGGGTTATGGGCCATAACAACATCGAAATATAAAGAATTGGTGGTTTTTAAGTCGAGCAAAATTTATGGTTTCTGTGAAATTTCTGTGTTTGGGTTGGGTCACGTTTGGCTATATGGTTTGTTGGACGGTGTGGACTGGACTGGACAACACGTGGAAAGGCAAAAAGTAACAAAAAAAGAACGTGAAAAATAACAAAAACACTGTTCACCAAAAAAATAAACTGACCAAGATGCTGACCAGGTCAATTTGGTCAATTTACAATATTTTTTCGCTGCTTCCGCAATAACACGCAAAGAAAGAAACTCTGTAACAAACCATGAAAAGCGAGTTTTCGCATGAATATCGGTGTTGCCGAATGTTTGGTTGACCACCAAATTCAATCTCTAATCTAAACCCAATCTCTGACAAAAATGCAAATTATGCGTCATTTCGTTTTCACTTTTTCATTTTTTTGCTCTTCAGAAGAGTTCACGACGACGTTCTTCTGCCAGGGCGTCACCGGTGGTCTGTCGTGTCGGCCCGGCCAAAGGTTGGCCATCCATTCGGCGATCTACGGTCGAAGCAGGTACTCGCCAGGGTCGAACGAATGCGTCACTGACAAGGTGTCCGAAGGTTGGTTCTGCATAAAAATAAGACGCCGTTCGGTTCGACATCGTATGTTATCGATCTTTTTAGTCCTGCGACTGCAGCTACTGTAGGCGCGCATTGAGTCACTGAACCAAAAGAAGAGAAAAGTGCCATGAAGGGACTGAGTGGCACTGGAAACACCGGGGTCAATTCCTCGAGACTGTTCAGTCACTTCAACTTGGAGGTCCCTCACTCCGCTCAGGCGAATTTGAGGGAAATCACTCCGTGGAGCACTATATATACCGTGGCACGTTTCTGTTAACGCACAAAAAATTACTTTATTATCATGTACCTTTTCTGTACGGGACCACATGCTGTAGTGGCCTAGTTATTATTCACCCGGTGCAGCAAGTGTTATTTTCAAAAAAAAACACAAAACAAAACCAATGATGGCTTTTCATTCTCCAAATTATTTGAACAGATTGCGTAACGGACGTGCTGGCGAAGATGATTCCAGACTGTTACGCGCAGAAGCAATGCTCGCTGAGGGTCTCCGAAGAAGAGTTCGGCAGTCCCTGTCCGTCCGGTGTCGCAAAATACCTCCATGTGATCTACATTTGTGGTGAGTGTTGTTGTTGTTGGCAATTTTAGGGATGTGTTTAGCCAGGGCTAACCCAGAAAAACGTATAGAACGCCGTCGAGTGGGGTGCCCATCGAGTTTTCTCTGTATTTCAGTATTGTGGATTTATTCAAACGTGTCGGCACCGGAATGACGTCATTTTCTTTAAAAACGCCCGTTTGTCAAGCACAGGCACCAACATTTCTGTTTGGCTTGACTGAGTCACCGTGGGACACGTTTGAAAAAATAAGTTATACATATACTCCACTTGGCGGGACTCGATCCCGATAGTCAGATTGAGTGGGAAGTTTGCCGGATAGACTGCAATGTATCGTGAGCTCCATAAGTTTCAAAGTTGCGTTCAGGTTCTTTGGAATGGCTTAACCAATTATGGTCCCCTGATTTTCAAGAAAGGATGTGTGTGTGGTTCTCCCATCATGACCTTAAAATTAGGTGACGAACCATTTCAAATAATCGGAACGCATCATTTGAACGCGGTTGATTTGTGGGAATATGACGGGTCATCAATCTGCATCAATCTTTCTTGTCCGTTTTCGTGTTTCCACGTGGAACGTTCAGTTATAAATGCATAAGACAAACGAAACATAAAAACTGAACGCAAAAAAGTGAAACGAATAAAAATTCCAGTCAACGAAACGGTGTTCAGCCAGCCGGCGCTCGAGGGCCGTCTAGCCGTGGTGTCCGAATCGGCCGTCGGTCTCGAAATCAAGAACATCGCCGCCACGGCCAGCTTGTCGACCACCACGAGCACGTCCACCACCACCACCACCACCACCACCTCAACGACGAGCGCTGCACTGACGCCGAGAGAGTTTTCGACGATCTTGATCGACAATCAGAATCGCTTGTTCACGTCGCCGACGGTGTCTGCTGGATCGAGCACACCGGAGAAACCGGGTGCACACCGGGAGAGTGATGACGCCGATGATCTCGGCGCAACGCACCATTTCAACAACGACGGTGTGCCGCGGCCTGGTCGGTAGTGGATTCGTTTCAGCTTCTTTATGCGTGATCGACCGTTTTTGAAACATGCCGCCCCACAATACTGCCCCAATAAACTCATCACTAATGAATCTACTCTTCAGCCGCCTTTGAGCCGTCGCCCTATGTGCCACCGGTCAGTCCCTCAGCAACGCCACACGGCCCATCAACGGACGAACCGCACAGCACCATGGAATTTCCGATTCCAGTCACCCAGCTTCCACCGAATGTCCCGAACGCAATCAGTCTGCTGGACAATTGGCTGAGAACCTATCAGTTCATGAAAGGTGTTGTAGCACTTTTTTGTCCCCCAAAAGTTTAATCCAAGAATCTAAACTCGACCAGTGTAGCTGTACAACACCCGTGTACATGTGTAGCGGTCAACTTATATTCCACCATTCATCGGCTAAAAAGCACTTCGGATTCGCTTGGGAAAATAGCGAAAGCGAACCCAGCAAAACCGAAAAGGGGTTCAGAGCACATTGGTATACCGCTTGGCCTAAAACGGGCTCTGAAACTCCAGAATGGAGTTGGGACAATGAAGGCTATGTAGATTGCGTTTCTGTAAACCGAAATAACCGAAATGAATGCCCCGAATTTCAGAACGCAAGGAGAAGCTGGTGCTGTATTTCTGTTTGTCAGCGAGCGTCGGCATCATCCTGCTGCTCGGCCTCTGCATCGCCCGCCAATGCGTTCACCAGCAGGCGCCGCAAGTGGCCAGGTCGATCATTATTTCACTTCAGTTTTCTTGTTTGCTGTTACGAAATTCACCGACACAGAGCGCTCTCAGCGTCTCACAAGCGGAGCTTTGTTGGGTCGGAACCGGAACCTTTGTAATTGTTGGAATCATACCAGGAACCGACGTGGCGGAGCTACCGAAAAGAGTTGACAGTTTCACGGAGCACAACTGAACAACACAGTTTTCTTGGACATCGTCTGTGTTTTCTAGAAACCGTTCACCATACCACCAACATGTTCATCTTCACCAAGACACGTACGATCGTGTGGGCGCTCCCAGTAGTTACGCGACGGCGAAAATGCTCGACACTGATTCGACGCACACGCAGTCGTGTGAGTTTTGTTTGCGGTTCTTTTCGGTTGTTGAAAGGTCAATGTTTTCTTTCAGTTTATCGTTTTGTTAGTTCTCTTTTTTTTTGTAAAATCATCGTAGACAGAAATGTCCGCTATGTACTGACGTTCGACTGCATTCGGGTGGGTAGTTTCTGTTTCTATGCCGGAACTCGTAATTCCACGTGACGATTTTTCGTGGCGTCTGTCTGTACGTCGACGTACATGCCTAGGGTTAGGGGAAAAAAAATCCGGATTTTTTTTAATTAAAAAAAAATTTTTTTTTAAATTTTTTTTTACAAGTTAGGTTTGTTCGAAGCGTCTCGTCGAGCTGAGTTCATCTAGACTATTTTCAGAACGATCCGGAAAACTATAAGAGCGAAAATCGTGTTTTATTGAAATTATGTCCATTTCATAGAGGGAAAGTTGCATTTTCAACAGTAAAACAGGACAATTTTCGACGTGTACTTGAATATTGAACCGTTCTTAGTTGTTCCTCTTTAGAAAAATACCAAAATTTGACTGTGTTCAAAAATTCCTGTTTGCTGTAGCTAAGTCGGCAACCCCTGTCGACCCGGTCGCCCCCCCCCCCCCCAAGACACTTACTTTCAGGTTCAACCAGCTATGCTATCTGCCACATGGCGAGAGCCCACTCTTCAAATCATCGTATCGAAAACACGTACCATGCATGATTTCGCGATCACGTTGCGGGCAACTGACAGACGCAAGTTTAACACGTTAGTTTAGCTCAGCACGCAAGTTTTAACATGTGGCCATGTTATCGGGTATCTGAAAAACGGTCGTGTGATGTGGTATTAACCAACATCTCCGCTCCAATTGTTTAACAATATATCGCACAACTCCATTGTAGACCTATAACATACGCCAATCAACAAAATATCATGTTCATCTCATGGCCTACCGACTGAAAAAACATGTTCTAAGTTGCAAGAAAACGATTTCTGAAACGATATTTCAATTCAGTTAAGTCATTTCAACGCTAAAAATTGACTCTAGAAGTCATCCAAATCGAAAAACATGGAGTACGTCGGTCAAAATGACCAAATAATGATATGTACCTAAGCACACAAAGAAGTTGGGAAGAAAATTTGGTTTGAACTTTCAAAAAATTATGCCATAAATCGAATTTTCAGAGCAAAGTAGAAGAAAAATTTTTCAAATTTTTTTTTAAGTTTGAAAAAAAATCCAAATTTTTTTTTAAAAACGAAAAAAAAATAAAAAAATTTTTTTTTCAAAGCCCCTAACCCTATACATGCCAGCGTAGATGGGCCTTTCACGGATTCATACAATGCATTATTACATCTGTTTGTCGTCATGTTTCAGTGCAATTATTTATTGCTGTTGATTGCAGTGCTCTACAACGATGGCGAATCGAGTCGAATGCTGTACCACGATGCGCAACTGTTGCAGCAGTCGCAGTTGCACGACACGTCCACCATAACGCCCAGTTTCGTTCGATTCAACGACACGTTGACGCCGCCCCGCTCGCACACCGCAACGCTGCAGCATCAGTATTATGGGGAATACAGCTAGGGGTACGCACATCCACAGGTAAATCAAGCCAGCGGGGGCGGCACCACACTGGAAAAACAATCAATGTATACAGGCTGTGAACCTGTACCTGTTTCACGGCGGCTCTTTGTCGATATGGTTCTATATGTGTCGTGACGTGGTAAACGCATGTAATCAGAAATCGTGACGTGAAACTGTGTATGATCAAATGATTTAGCCCGTCATAAAATTTTAATTAAGAAGCCGGAAAGCTTTTTTATTGTGTATTCTTTTCCGTCTTGTTGCAATAAAAGTGTACAATTCTTTTGCATTGTAGGCGTTTTTTTCACTCGTCAACTTATCATTTTTTTCCTTTTTCAGACACTCACTTCTGGCCGCACTTCCGCATACAAAGAGTATTATCTGTGATCAAATAAAATCCAGTCAACTACGTTTTTTGGTTGTTTACGGGGTCTGATTTTTTGCTCTAGTTTGTTTTTAATTGGAGCATTTCAGGATTTCACTTCACCAAACAACTTTTGTCATGATTGAAAAATACTTGCCTGGAGATCGGATGATATGATGGAAACGTAAGAAAGTCATATCTCTTTTTGTAACCAATCAATACCAATTCTACTGCCATATGAATGATCTATCTCAAAGCAATCAAAAAAGCTTCAAAATCAATCAATCCATTTGTGATAGCTGACATAATAATTGAAAAAATTACCAATAGTTGTTTTCTCAATTTTGATCCACAATATTTTCACCAATTTAGAGTCTCAAGCCAGATTTGAGTGCTGTGGGTGTGATATCGTAGTTTGATTGTACATAGAGTAGCATTTTTCATAACTGTTTTCTTTTTCTGTTCAATTTATCTGGTAGAAAAGTTTTTTTTTGCCACAAACATGCTGACTACTTATATTGGGTACTTGGTCAACTTTGCCACTAGAAAGGGGCCGCATCTTTGCCACTGGTATATAACTGCTAATAAACGCAACTTTGCCACTACAGGGTGTTGAAATTTACAGCACTGAAATTGTTCGTAAGAAGAAATGAAGTGTCAAATATCTAGATAGGACGAAGGTCCCACTCCCACCTACTCTCATTTCAGAACTACTTTAATCCTGTGTGTTTCGGGTGCTTTTTTCCTTAATAAAAGGCTTGCGAAGCCTTAGGTCACCTACAGAAGTCGGTTGCCAATACAAGTGAATTGTGCAATAACAAAACAACTTCAGTGGGTGTCCTAAGGCTTTGCAACCTTAATTGGAGTCATGTCATGTATGAACGTGTCAAGACCATTTGCATAAGCTTTTCTGATGTAAGTTTGGCTGGCACTGACAGTGACTGTTGGTTATGATCAGTGAATCATTTGATTTGTTTGCTACATAATATGACAACATCTGACTACAAGTAAATCGAATAAAAAATAATACAAAGCCGTTTATTTCAGTGTTCTTTGATGCGGCTGTCAGAAATAGCAGAATTGCGTGAAAGCAACAAACACCCTGTAGTGGCAAAGTTGCGGCTGCATCTTGTAACGTGCATTGTTTGTGGCAAAGTTGCATACATGCAGACGCAATTACCAGCAGTAATACCAGTGGCAAAGATGCGGCCCCTTTTTAGTGGCAAAGTTGACACACAATCCTTATATTGTGATTTAGTTTTTATTTCTGTGAAATACAATTGTTTCATCTTACCGTATTATTTTGTTGTCTGCTCCTTTTTTGTTAAAAACTTTGAGGCTAGTCCTATTGTAACCGTTAAATGTACGATGTACACATCTGGGAGACCCAATGCTACAACGCGAATTTGAAGTGCAAAAAAGTTCGAACTTTGTGTGCAAGTGAAACCCTAACACAGGCCCTAAACGAGGTTCATGAAAAAATAGTAAAAAACAAGCTGAACGGTATGCCACACTTACCACTGAAAGGCGTGGCACACCACTCAGCCTGTTTTGTTACCACTTTTAAGGCCGTACCAGCATACACCGCCTTTCGTACCCTTTCGTTCGGCCGGACTTCGTCCGAGAGCTCCACCAACTGGGACCTTTTTGCGTGATGTCTCGAGTTTTTCTTCAAAAACTGGCTTCAATTTTTGCTTTTCATTCTTCCAATAAAAATTTAACCGTACAATGTGTTTGTGTGTTCCTATGGAATAGTTGAAAAATGGCGAATAAAAACAACGGAGGCACAAAGAGTCCATTGATGGCACGCAGTACACAACTGAGTATTACCACAACAGACCAAGACTTTAGACCACAAGGACCACAAACAGCAAGGCATGACGTACACCAATGTGACACACTAAAGTATAGCGTTCAGTCAAACTCTAAATTATAAGACAATCAGCTGATTGGTAGTCACGAGAGGCATGCTTTCTGTGCAATGCCGTCCAAACCCTCACCCTCCTTTTTAAAATTCATTATTCGAAGAAACGTACTGTGAGCCAATTCAAAATGTCACCACGCCGCAAAATGTCTCACATTGATTGGTCGAGTTATGGGTTTGAGCTCATTGGTCCACTATGTACCTACCGTATTACCTCTATTAACCCCCCCCCCCCCAAAAAAAATAAACCCCCACCCCCTCGACAAGTTTCCAAATAATCCCCCCCCAAAATAATCCCCCATGGGGGATTATTGGAAACCTGTTTGAAACACATACCCAGCGAATTCAGTGGCTGGTTGCAGTGAAAATGATGAAATTGTGCTAAATTTTGAATGAAAGAAAAAGAAGTTCAGAAACCAAATTGTATGCCAAATTTGACGCGTTTTTTAAGCTAATGGATTATCCGTATTATTCTGTTCATTCTTTCTCCTTTGCACACATGATTGGAAATTATGTTGGCATTTTTGAAAAAGACAACTCCTAGTCAGCGACTAATCCCGCCTTGATGGACTGCCTCATTTATTCGGCCACGCTGTACCAAAGGCCCCAAAGGGATGAGTTAGTGGTAATTTCAATACAAAAGGCTGTTACAAAAGGAAATCTCTGTGAAAAGTAGAAGTTTCTGCGACTTCCTTCTTGCCATGGAAGGTATTTTTGCCATTTTGCCCACCCCTAAAAATGGTTTCCAAATAAACCCCCCCCCCAAAAAAAAATAAAGCCCCCCCCCCAAAAAAAATAAACCCCCACCCCTAGAAGTCGCTGAAGAAATAAACAGGTTTATTAGAGGTATGGCCTATTTTTTTAAACGTGTCACACTGAAATGACGTCATGTGCCGCAAAACATGCGCTTGTCGTTCACAGCAAACCAGACTATCCGTTTAGCTGATTTCTTCTCGTAAACAAATGGTGAATGTCGAATCAGTCACACCAAACTGAAATTTTAGTGCCTGCACATTGACAAACGGGCGTTTTTAAATAAAATGACGCCACGTTAATCCGGACACGTTTGAATAAATCCACAATAATACGGTAAATGTTTTTCTATTCATTGCGCTGCTGAGATCGTGAAATGAAAACTGACCTTTGCAAAAAACTTGTTTTTCAAGCGTGGGTGCACAAATCAACTAAAACTACGATCATTTAAAAATGAATGATTGAAAACAAAATTCATGTTAAAATTTCAGCCAAACGCCTCATACAATCGCATTCTTTTTTTTACGAAACAAGCTGTGACAAATCAAATGTATTTCATTCATGAACTCGAACGTTTGCTGCTACACGTTTACGCAACAACACTCGTTGCAATATCGCAAACCGATTTGTAAAAAAATCGTTTTTTTTCTCGGGAAGGAAGACGTTTTGTACTATGGGTTTTTTTCAATCAAACAAGCGTGGGTGAGGTCAAGTTTGGGTGAAGAGTTTTGCAGACGCCTGTCTTGTTGCTCATCATCAATGACGAAACTTCAGAATGAAATTGGTTAACGAGCATTGAAAATGCGGTTTTCACTGTTGTACACAGAATTTTTAAGTTGCATGTGCTTGGCAAAATTGTAGTTTTCTCTTGGCTCAATAATGATGCACAAATTTTTGCGCCGTTTTTTAACATTTTATAATAGGTTTGTGATAACTTGCATGATTGAAAACTGTAATAGACACAGGAAGCATAAAAAATACACATGCACGTTTCGGCAAAATGTTTATTCCACAGAATTTGACAAACAAAAAATACGTGACAATCTGATCTTAATCGAATTAATTGACCTTGAATTTGTTTATTTATCGCATTATGTGACTGATTACGTTTTATGTTTGCCAAAAACTTCTCTCTCTTTTTTCCCCGATTTCAACTGCAATATTCCTGAAAAAAACTCCATTTTTTCTTTCAATCAGTGAACCAAGAAATGGTCTTGCCGAGCTCCAAGTTCTCTTTTTTCGTGCTGATCATTCTGAGCGGTGATTTTGCCACACTGGGCTCGTGTCAACGGGATCCGTCGTTGCTGAGCACACTTGATCAGTTGACAGGGGGCAGGCTGTCGAGTGTGTTTGGTGGGCTAGCGGACAATCGGGGCAGATCAAACTCAGGCAACGGTGGCGACAACCAGCAGATTAAGGTTTGCTCTCATTCTAATCAAATCAGCAAAAATTTGTTTCAGATCTCTGAAACAACCTGCACAAACAAAAATGTCAATTGTTTTTTCGCTCAAATTTGTGAACATTTCTCCTCCTCGGTCTACATTTTCCAGTGAAATATACCTTCTCTGAGCAAACCATTTCCAAGGTTTCAATTCTCAGCTGAACGATGAAGTGGAGCACAGCGGCAACGATGCGTTCCATCGAGGCAGCTACGGCCAGGTGAAAAGCATTCTCGCGCGGTTTTACGAGAAAGCGGCCTCCAGAAACGGACAACATCTGCGAATATTGGTAACTTTAAAGTTGTGTATTGTAGTGTAGTGCAAATTAACTGTGTAATTTAAGGACTCAAAAGAATGTGTCAACAAAACATAGTAATCCACTAATTACTAGACCAATTCCTGACCCGACCTCTTGGGCAAAAATGTTGAAGCGGCTTTCATTTCACCTCGGCTTCTTCAGGCAGATGGCGAGGTGCACAGCGAGCCGCTGCCGGCAGAGTTCAACGACGGGACGGAGATGACTGCTAATCGGAGGATTCTGACGCAACTGTTCGAGAATGACATGCTGCTCACGGTCGAACAGGTCGCGAGAAATGTTGTCTTGTTTTATGGGCACCAAAAATAAGTCAACATGATACGCACATGCAGTCAACCAAAACTCTTTTTGAGTTTCACACTGCGCCGCGGTTTGGTAGACCTGTTTTGCTCAATATCACTGTTACATAATAAAATTTGCACGAAAAACGCATAAATGATTCGCGAAATCGGCACCGTAGAATTGCGCCCAAAGATGAAGTCGACGAAAATTACATGCGCGAATCTGAATGGCGAATGTTTTGAAAAGGGAACTGTTTAAAAATAAAAAGGTCTCATAAGTGCGAGTCCTGTGAGTTCGTGCTGTTCGCTCACAGGCAGGTCAACTGTTGTCGGAGTTCGAGCGCACCGGCGGCCGTCGGAGGCGCAAAGTGACGTCGTCGAAATCCAATCGTTGGCCGTCGACCACAATTCCATATCGATTCGGAATCACTGACTGTTTGTTTTGCTGCTAGTTTGTGTTGTTTTCTTTCGGTGACGTCCAGATCTGTTTTTCTTACGGACGCCCCGCCCCGGCTTCGTTCAGCTTTGCGTTCCGTTTAATCGATCGACGCTACACAGAGACAGAATGAGCGTATACCTTGCTGTTTTTTTTTGTGTTGAACTGAAGGAATACACTTGTTTTTTCTTTCTTTATAAAATGATAGTACGGTGAAGGTAACTCAAAATTGTATTCAGCGCCCTCAATGACCTCCACTTTTAGCAGTATCTTTTAAATTAAAGCTCGTGAAATAACCTGCCGCTAAGTGCCAGATGAGTTGAATACAAGTCACAAAATTTATGTTTCGTCGTTACGCTTGCTCGTCATTTCATCATTCCATTTCGAGCTTTCTTCGCGTTTCTTTTCCAGCGAATTGGCAAAACGACATCCGCGAGGGCATTCGCTTGTGGGAGCGCAGCACCTGTTTGCGGTTCTCCGAAAACGGCGGAGGCAGAGACAAGATCGTGTTCATGCGAGGCAGTGGGTATGATCGCGTTGTTCAAGCAAAAACTGATAAATTCTGTGTCTTCTTCTTTTGATGAGATGCGAATGGCAGTGCTCGAAGCAGAGTTTTGGTGGTCACTCGCGCTTTTTTTCAGATGCTACTCAAACGTTGGTCGTACGGGCGGCTCACAAGTGGTCTCGATTGGTAATCGATGCGAATTGGTAAGCTACAGAAACTTTTTGCGAAAGCAATTTTGTTCCCATAAAAACAACGGAGTTGTTCGATATGCGCCATAGCGGCGTTTTTGCGTTGCATATTTTTTTCGTCATCGCAGATCGGCATTGTCGCTCATGAGATCGGTCATGCGCTCGGCTTCTGGCACGAGCAGTCACGCCCCGACCGCGATCAGTACATCAGCATACTCAACACAAACATGCTCAGCGGGGCGGCCGGTAAAAATGCAACCAATCAATCAATCAATCAATCAATCAATCAATCAATCATTCATTCAATCAATCAATCAATCAATCATTCAACCAATCAATCAATCCCCTTTTAGGGTAGAATAGCACGGTTTTTGTAAATCACAGGTCAATTTGAGCGACGCAGCTGGAGTCAAATCGATGCGATGGATGGCGCATACGACCTCGGCAGCGTCATGCACTACGGACCGAAGGTTATAAAACTGTGCACTGGTTGTTTTTCAAAAAAATTGCTGTGTTTTGGACGCGGTGACATGTCCAATTAATTGGTTTCGCTGCTACATCGCTTTTTTCAGGCGTTCACACGCAACTGGAATCTTCGCACGTTGGACACCAAGGACAGTTTGTACAAAAACACGATCGGCCAACGCGAAGGCCCATCATTCATTGACGTTAAACAAGTGAACAACATGTACTGCAGCAGTGAGTCGAGTTTGCATTCAGTGTTGTGCCCATGAGCAAATGTTGATTCGAACGATATCTTCTTGGTATATTCGTGAAGCTGAAACGTGGAAATGTTTGATAACTGCGCCGAAACAGAACAATGGATGAACAAGAAATTGTCCACCACACACCGTTGTGGCCACGGAGCGCTGGCGCGCTTTACATTGGAAAAACATGACTAGGTCACATCCACCCGTTGTATTTAGGGTGTAAAAATCAATGTTCCTTGGTTGACCATCCGTTCTAAAAAGTCCAACAAAAGCCAGTTACGTACGCTTTCTGGAATGACAACCGTTCACAGACAGCTGCAGCCGTCGACTGTCGTGCAAGAACGGCGGCTACACGGATCCGAATTCCTGCTCAAAATGTCGCTGCCCTGAAGGTCTCGGAGGCAGCCACTGCGATTCCGTGCAGTCGTCAAGTGAGTAAGCAACACACTGAATTTGACCATCTTTTATTTTTTTTTGCGAACTTATGATAATTTCAAGTTGAACTGAAGATTGTTTTTAGCGGTACTTCTGGTTCAAAAATACGATAAATTAACGATTCTTTTACGCTGAAAGGCTCCGGTTGCGGCGGCGAACTGCAGGCGACGACCTCGTGGCAAGACATCCGAGCCCCATCACTGCGCACGAACCAGGAGTGCAACTGGAAAATTGAGGTGAAACACCGGCAACGTTTTTTGTTAAAAAAATCTTTCACGAACCACTTGCACGCTGCAGAGCCCTCCCGGCACTCGTGTGATGCTTGAGTTCACCGAACTGAACTACCCATGCCAGGACACGTGCGCGAATTATGTCGAGGTGAAAAAGGAGCGCTCGTTTGAGGCGGCTGGCGCCAGGTGAATCGCGTGTAGTCACGGTTTTATGTTTGGACGCTGCAATGCGTTCCGCTCTTTCATCGTGTTAGCCTTGGCTTAGGCTTAGGCTTAGGCTTAGGCTTAGGCTTAGGCTTAGGCTTAGGCTTAGGCTTAGGCTTAGGCTCACGCTTGCTTATGTGTGTCTGTATCATACCCGTGCGGTGCGACGTTGTTGTGGAGCACGTGGTGCTCTGTTGTGGTGTGGCTCCCGCAACACGGCGCGGCAACCAGCACCCTGTATCGCAAGCGTCGGCAATGTGTTGCGGCTCCCACATGTCGTGCGGCTGTGCTCTTTATGATGTTCACAGCCGCACCATACCCGTGCGCGATGGTGTGGCACGTTGAGCGTAGCGTGGTGCGCTTGCCGCCAGCATTGCGGAAGACACGCCGGCAAATCACCGCAAATCTGCGCAGCATGCCTATGTGCGCAGCAAGCGCCGCACGTCCCACCACAACACCTGTCACACGCATTGCACAGGTTATGCTGCACGAAGCCGTCCACCATTTACGCCGACACGAACGCGATGCTGGTGTTGCATCGCACGTCGGCGCGTGTGTCCAGCAATTGGCGCGGCTTCTCGGGACGATACAGATATTGTGGGCTAATGGGTGTTTTTTTGATTGAACTACATACGCTTGTATTTTTGCAGTGTGCAACTCATGCTACGTACATGTTTGTTCTGCAGAATACAGGGTATGCGAAACCTTGAATTACGACATGAAGAAATCTTGTATGTATCGGGCTTGGTTGAAAATTCAAACACGCCATTTGTGGCTAACTAGTGAATATATGCTAAATTACGCCATTTTTTCGCTACTACGATCCCTTTCTTACTACAAATCAATCAGCACAGATGGCACAGCACCGCCGGGCACAACGCCGACAACAACGAGCCGGACGACCACAAGATGGACACCGGCAACGACGAGGTCGACGACTCCGTGGTGGACGACGACGACGACCGATAGACCCTCGGTACGGTTCAGTTTTTTAAACTTATTTGCTACACATCATGTAATTTAGTGTTTATGCAACGGGATGAACGGCATTGCGAGTTGCGTGTGATTCGCAGTTTCGCTTCACAGGTTATTTTCAAAAGTCGCAATATTCCAGAAGACCGTTCAGTTTTACGGTCGCGTCTGGCTGCGCGTGCGTGTTTTGTTTGCGTCCGTTGTGCGCAACGTTGCGATTGGTTTTGGTATTCACATGCGAAAGAAATGAACCGTCAAGTTTTTTGTGCAGTCACAGTGGGGCAGTTGGTCGGCATGGAGCGGTTGCTCAGCGACGTGCGGTCGTTGCGGGAAGAAGCAGCGCATTCGCAGATGCAACGGGCATGATTGCGGGTATGTAGAACAAACAAGCGAAAGCAACGCAATCGGTTACAAACTGAAGAGACGAAGAACGAAAATGAAATGGTCCATTACTTCACACTTTACATACCTTTTCTCTCGGTCTCATTCCGATGCTCCTGCTTCCGTTCCAAGCTTACTCCCTTGTTCCCGATGCGGAATCATCCCCACTTTTAAGTCCACCTAATCCCGGGTCACTATTAGTTTCTTGCGTACGTGTATTTCTTACCGGTTTAGTCTCATTCATGATCAAAAAAATGCGAGAAAGCTGAAACCTTTTGCTAGAGTTCAGGACCGGATTGCTCTTCCCATACGTCATCAAAAAAGGGGTGGGGTGGGGGGGGGGCGTGGGGGCTTTGCAAACATAACTCTTGATAAAAATAGATTATAGTGAAGAAATGCAGAACCGAGAGCCGCGAAGTGACGAGTTGCGCGTCGCGAGCGTGCGAACGGCCCGGCTCGGGCGGCGCCAGCGTCATCGTCGTTCAGGAGGCGCGCTGCACCGGCCGTGTGCGCGTTCCATGCTCGCTGGTGCAACGGCTACGATTCGACGCCGCCGGTTCCGGTGGCCTCAACGAGCTACAGGTTGTTGGCGACTGTGTGTGCTCAGTTCAGTTGCCAATGGCCACACACTCAAGAAACTGCGTTGAACTTCTCGTTGGTTGACTATAATCTTCTCTCGTTGATGGACGGGGGTGGAGGACGGGCAGCACCCACAACCGTGGACGTAAACAACGGAGAGATAAAAATGCAAAACCGTGAATTACTCCCGTCTCGTTCATGGTGCATCCGTTGTCCGTCGCATCTGGTGCTTTGGTTCAGTGTATAGTTTATATCACAGAAAAATGTTCGTTCGTTCCCTAAATGATCACAAAACCAATGCAGAAGAACAACATGCAGTTTGCCACTGTGTGGCTCGAAAAAGAAACTGTTGCTTTTACACCCATTCATGAGAAAAAACGTCGTAGACGTGTTGCACATGCAGTCCATCTGTATAAGACATGCAACTAGCTGATTGGTTAGTTGCCCTAACCTGCAGATGATACAAGCCTTCTGCGTAGGCAATCTCCGCCTTCACAGCAGTTACCTGCACAGAATGCACGTGTGGGCAACCAACCAATTAAGCGGCATTCATGAAGTGTTTTTTAAGCACCCGCGGCTATTAAACACTGCAAAACGCGTTCGCGTTGTTTCATTAGCGCCCCCAACAGTGAATGATACGTAGCTATGCGATTTTGTACGCATTCGCAAGGCGCATGCAGCTGTGGGGCTGCTACGCAACAACACGCGTTCGCAAAGTTAATCAGCGCTTGCAACAACTTTCTGGGTTTTTTTGCAGAAAAACATCGGTTTTTTGCAGAAATTTTTGCTATAGTTGTACGTATATCCAGATCGACTGCACATGATATGATACCCTAATCGATCTTTCTTTCCCAACCATCTGCAAAAATATAAAGAATATGCCTGACGTCGAAATGGAATGGGACGACGAGGATGAGGCGGTCGACTGGAGGACGGGCAAGCGGCTGACCGCACCGGAGGACATCAGACCGGAGCGGTCACAGCGCGGGTTTCAGCCGGAGGAACCGCACGTCGCCAGAAGTCCCGTCGACGGACATGGACGCCCGCTGGGACGGCATCCGCAGCCGGTCGGTACCGCATTCAATATCGCAGCCGATTTTTTTGGTCTAATGATTTCATTTCGACACTGCAAGCAAACTCGCATTCCGAAACGCCCACATTGCAAAGTACAAAATTCCGATTCGCCAGCGCCACCACAACTCTATGGCGTGCATGTGAAAAGTGGACACACTGTTTACTGACGGGTGATACATATCGTTCACTGGTGATGCGACACACGCCACTCAACTCTTCTTTCCAGAAACAGTGATAATAAACTCACTGTTTATTATTAGATTACACTGAGAAACCGTATCTTGCTATCTTGCTAAACTTGATGCTAATGCAACCTAGCTTTTTAAAATCGGGGTAACATGCTATGAAACAAAACAACCGCATTTTACCAGCGAGTTTGGCAGCGACTTTACTAGCGTCGGTAATTATTGGGCGATAAAAACAGCTAGCCATGGTGCAAAAATACGTTCGTGGAACCTGTATTTTTTGCCAAATTGACCGTTGTTTTGGCATTATTTCAGCCACATCGGAATCGTGGCGGGCGGAGGAGGCCGCCGTCGAGAGGTTCGGACCACAGGAACTCTGGTCAGATTTGTAGTTTGTGAGTGACATTCAAAATATTTTAAAGAGTTTGTCGTTTTTCAGGAAAAATTCGTCATTTCTGCCCAGATCTTCAGAGGGTCGAATCATGAGCTTCAACTTTACTATTTAAGCCGTCGATCCACCGTCACATTTTAAAATATTCGATAAGAATGAAGTATTCCGTGCCTAAGTCTAAATCCCTGAATTATTTTGCAGAAAGTTCACTTACCGTTGCAAGCGGAGCGTGTCTGAAACTAGAAACCAGGGCTCGAGGACGGTGAAATATTGTTGTTCAACATTTACAGAACGTAACGGTTATTGTTTCTAGATTGAAACTGTAAAAATTAGAGACTATTTTACCGTAATTGCATAGTATGCGTTCAGATGTTGTGATTGTATGACTGTGTTTATATTTTTGTGGCAAGTTCCTGAAACGTCACCCTCGTGGCCTGGTGGTAGTGCGTTAGACTACAGTCTGTGCGCTCGGGGGATCGTGCCCCGCCGAGGGGTGTAAAGGCACTTAATGACAGAGAAAACTCGATGGGCGCCCTACTCAATGGCGTTCTGTACGCTTCTCTGGGTTAGCCCTGGTTAAAAACATCGTCTAAAAATCCCAGCAACAACATCAACAAAAAACGTTTCAAGCCGTCACTTCCAACCTGACGTATGCAAACGTATGTCGACGTACATAACAAAGACGTACGTCACCACGAACGAGCGCAAATCCTAAAACAAGACGTGCACGTGTCTGGCGGAGCCCTTTTATTGCTCGTTTTTACACTATGAACAAGTGACGTGACGTGACGTGACGTGACGTGACGTGACATGCTGCGACGTGACGTGACGTGACGTCTAAGTGCACAGCCGTGGCGCATACGCCAGTATGAACGGTCCTTTTAGTCACGTTTTCGTTGCCCAATACAATGGAGGAAAATTACTCGTTTCTTGAGTCTGCTTCAGTCTTGTAGTCTCGAACACTGTATCAGTTGTATAATTTTGTTTGAAAACTTTGAAAGTTGGATGCACAACACACGAGCACTTCACTGTAGATGAACAGCAAAATCATCACCGACATTTTTATGGAGGACGCCTAAATCTTTCGTCACCATGTGACTCACGAATAACAAGAAATGAAGTTTAGAAATGGTAAATACGAAACAGGAAGAAAGGTCCCACTCCCACCTGTTTCAGTGCGTGCGTCCGTGGATAGTGTCAGGTCCGGTACACGACCTCACTTCGCTCAACCCCCAAAACTCTTACTGTGATATTTTATTCTTACTGTAATTCTTCCACACTTGGTAATAGTTCATCTATTTTGTTGTTCAACCTTCAACTCTTTTATTATTATTGGTCACCATCAACAATCACCACCTTTAATTACCATTCACTCATGTTTTTCGTCATACTCCATCTCTGCACTTGTCTCACGATAAACGACAAAAACCAACACCGCTTGGAAAGTCGCGTGGGCAAGCGTTTGGGTATCGTGTGGTCGCCCCACATTTAGGGCGCTTCACGATCCGTCCAGGACTGCACCTGACGTCGAGCAGGTGACTTGGGCGGCAACTCACGGCCAGACCCTAAAGGTACTGGTGTAAAACCTTGTAGGCTTCGTCTAAAATCTTTAAACCGTAATCAATCACAACAGTCTCTTTTTGTAATCGTTTTATTCTTTGTCGTCCTCGATTGACGTATTCTGAAAGAAGCCATAACAATTGTGTAAACTAATCAACGGCGTGGAACGACGACGAATGAGAGGCAATGGCACAAGCCCTCATTACGCGGCTGGAACTCGAACGGCGTCGCAGGTGGCAGATGCGGACGAGTCGGTGGCAGAGACTCGTAGTCGTTTGACTCCAGCAATGAGGCACATCCCTCGGACTTCGGTTCGTAGTAGGGTGGCTCTCAACTCGTGTGACACGAGCGTCAAAATCCACTCGTCTGCAAACTGCAGCCGGGGGATGCTTCCGCAAATGGAGGTCTATCACCTCGACTGGCACTTTGACAAAAGTAACCAGAGTCTAATAAGGAACGCACGAGCACTTTCTCGGGCGCCTCCTTTCCAGAAAGTTCGCAAAAAGACGTTGCGAACAATCAACAAAAGTCAACTGCTGGCAGCCTTGTTGGATCTGCCAATCTACACGAACAGAGAGCAAGTCACGACTGTAGTGACCGATCTCATTTATGAGCACTTTGGCCTCACTGCCAAAGAAAACCAACGTCTGACCAAGTCGCCGAGCGACATGGTATCAGACGCGGGTTATGCTAGCTACGCCTCAGGTTCTTCTGTGGCGACGCTATCGTCTGAAATGGTCATGCACTTAAAACGTGTCTTGACCGCGCCAATCATCAATCTTGATGAAAGCGCTGTTGAAATACAAGGCGACTTTGAGTTCGCTCTTGCATTATTGTATTCAAAGACAGTCGTCACCCCAGGGCTGACGATTGTCGAAGGCGTACGTGCAGAGGAAGCAATCAAAATGATTCGCGACCTGGCAAAACACGACGCCGCATATCGGACCAAGCTTCCAGACGGCCGAGTGGTGCCCTTGCCGGCAACATTCAAGCAGGTCTATGGAGCAAAGGAACGATACATCACGGGAAAAGAATACTTTGCCCGTGTTGCACTGTATGACTGCACCTGACGTCGAGCAGGTGACTTGGGCGACAACTCACGGCCAGACCCTAAAGGTACTGGTGTAAAACTTTGCGGCTTCGTCTAAAATCTGTAAACCGTAATCAATCACAACAGTCTTTTTGTAATCGTTTTATTCTTTGTCGTCCTCGATTGACGAATTCTGAAAGAAGCCATAACAATTGTGTGAACTAATCAACGGCGTGGAACGACGACGAATGAGAGGCAATGGCACAAGCCCTCATTACGCGGCTGGAACTCGAACGGCGTCGCAGGTGGCAGATGCGGACGAGTCGGTGGCAGAGACTCGTAGTCGTTTGACTCCAGCAATGAGGCACATCCCTCGGACTTCGGTTCGTAGTAGGGTGGCTCTCAACTCGTGTGACACGAGCGTCAAAATCCACTCGTCTGCAAACTGCAGCCGGGGGATGCTTCCGCAAATAAGTTGTCAGGTCCGTTACACGACCTCACTTCGCTCAACCCCCAAAACTCTTACTGTGATATTTTATTTGTACCGTAATTCTTCCACACTTGGTAATAGTTCATCTATTTTATTGTTCAACCTTCAACATTTCTTTTATTCATTGGTCACCATCAACAGTCACCACCTTTAATTGCCATTCATTCATGTTTTTCGTTATACTCCATCACTGCACTTGTTTCACGATAAACGACAAAAACCAACTCCGCTTGGAAGTCGCGTGGACAAGCGTTTGGGTATCGTGTGGCCGCCCCACATTTGGGCGCTTCACGATCCGTCCAGGACTGCACCTGACGTAGAGCAGGTGACTTGGGCGGCAACTCACGGCCAGACCCTAAAGGTACTGGTGTAAAACCTTGTAGGCTTCGTCTAAAATCTTTAAACCGTAATCAATCACAACAGTTTCTCTTGTAAACGTTTTATTCTTTGTCGTCCTCGATTGACGTATTCTGAAAGAAGCCATAACAATTGTGTAAACTAATCAACGGCGTGGAACGACGACGAATGAGAGGCAATGGCACAAGCCCTCATTACGCGGCTGGAACTCGAACGGCGTCGCAGGTGGCAGATGCGAACGAGTCGGTGGCAGAGACTGCGGAAGCATCCCCCGGCTGCAGTTTGCAGACGAGTGGATTTTGACGCTCGTGTCACACGAGTTGAGAGCCACCCTACTACGAACCGAAGTCCGAGGGATGTGCCTCATTGCTGGAGTCAAACGACTACGAGTCTCTGCCACCGACTCGCTCGCATCTGCCACCTGCGACGCCGTTCGAGTTCCAGCCGCGTAATGAGGGCTTGTGCCATTGCCTCTCATTCGTCGTCGTTCCACGCCGTTGATTAGTTCACACAATTGTTATGGCTTCTTTCAGGAATTCGTCAAACGAGGACGACAAAGCAATAAAACGTTTACAAGAGAAACTGTTGTGATTGATTACGGTTTAAAGATTTTAGACGAAGCCTACAAGATTTTACACCAGTACCTTTAGGGTCTGGCCGTGAGTTGCCGCCCAATTTTGCACCTTCTACATTCAGGTGCAGTCCTGGGACGGATCGTGAAGCGCCCTTTAATGTGGGGCGACCACACTCAGTACCTCAACGCTTCCACGCGACTTTCCAAGCGGTGTTGGTTTTTGTCGTTTATCGTAAGTGCACACTTGATGGTATGAGTTTGACGAAAAACATGAGTGAATGGTAATTAAAGGTGGTGATTGTTGATGGTGACCAATAATAATAAAAGAGTTGAAGGTTGAACAACAAAATTCTGCACTTGTCTCACGATAAACGACAAAAACCAACTCCGCTTGGAAGTCGCGTGAACAAGCGTTTGGGTATCGTGTGGCCGCCCCACATTTGGGCGCTTCACGATCCGTCCAGGACTGCACCTGACGTAGAGCAGGTGACTTGGGCGGCAACTCACGGCCAGACCCTAAAGGTACTGGTGTAAAACATTTGAGGCTTCGTCTAAAATCTATAAACCGTAATCAATCACAACAGTCTTCTTGTAATCGTTTTATTCTTTGTCGTCCTCGACTGACGAATTCCTGAAAGAAGCCATAACAATTGTGTGAACTAATCAACGGCGTGGAACGACGACGAATGAGAGGCAATGGCACAAGCCCTCATTACGCGGCTGGAACTCGAACGGCGTCGCAGGTGGCAGATGCGGACGAGTCGGTGGCAGAGACTCGTAGTCGTTTGACTCCAGCAATGAGGCACATCCCTCGGACTTCGGTTCGTAGTAGGGTGGCACTCAACTCGTGTGACACGAGCGTCAAAATCCACTCGTCTGCAAACTGCAGCCGGGGGATGCTTCCGCAATAGGCAAAATGTCTAAAACGCTGCAGCGGCTGACGTAGCTTCACTTCATGACACCTTTTCTGTTCCTCATTCATGTTAGCGCGCTTCAGCGCTCGCGAATGGGCCTTTGGTGCACATATGTGTGCTTTTTGGGACATTGGGAGGTCTCTGCTTGTCTGCTGTGGCATGGTGACAAGAGACAATGCCGTCACTGCATGCATGCAGTATCAAATGATGTTCAGCAATGATTCCGATCAATTTTTCCGATCAATATTTTTGACAGACAAACATTATATTTCGGTTTTTCTTTTTAACCGCTATCCATACTCTACAGAGTGGTCCAAAAGTAGTGGGTACAACTTTGAATCGCTCTAACTCGCTAACGGTTGGACTGTTTGAGCTGAAATTTTAGTCGCTTACTTATGAATGTCAAACTTAGACCTCCACCAATTTTTAGCCCAAACGAGAAATTATTGCCGCTGTGTGGAAGCAAAGTTCGATAAAAAAACGAATTTTTGCATGAAAAACAGCATTTTTTCTGTCTCACATCGGATTTATTCATTGATAACGTCAAAAAAGGCAATACAACTATTTCTGGTTTTAATACCCTGTTTGCACAATTGCGAAGATTTTTATTTTCACTCCTTAATTGCCCTCAAAAGCCGAAAACCGTGGACTCGATGAAGGAGGGATGATTGAGAACGCGTTTCAGCGCTTGGACACTGAATTGTGCCAGAAAGATCTTGTCAGTGGCTATGGGGGCCGATTGTGCATTGAAGCTTGCGGCTCACATTTCGAGAAGGATTAGTTTTGGTTTTTGAGAGCTTTTTGCTCAATTTGTGACGTTATCGAGAATAAATCCGATGTGAGACAAAAATGCTGTTTTTCATGCAAAAATTCGTTTTTCCCAAACTTTGCTTCCGCACAGGGGCAAAATATTCTCATTTGGGCTAAAAATTGGTGGAGGTCTAAGTTTGTGCTTCTTAAGTAAGCGACTAAAATTTCAAATCAAACGGTCTAACCGTTGGCAAGTTGGAGCGATTCAAAGTTGTACCCACTACTTTTGGACCACTCTGTCTGTATGTTTATTATCCACTCTGCTAGCCACAGATTGTTTTGCTTTTAAAAATGATGAACAAAAACTTTGCATGTGTAAAATCAGTATTCTTGTTGGTCGTCCGCGTTTGTGGAATTGTGACTTCGTCTCCAGGTATCATCAATTTTATTCTTCAGGTTCTGCGACTCAATGGGTTTGCAATCGTGAAAGGAAACTAATTTCAGTTTTATTTATTATTTTTTTAAATTGTTCGCGCACCGATTCCGGAAACCCTAAGTACCAAGCTCGGAAGCGAGCAATACTGCCCCGAGTCCAATCATGTGGCAGGCAATGCAAAGTGGACTGACTCGGCCCTATTTAAGGGACTCGGATCACTATGCCAATTTTGAATTCCCGCGCCATGCATGAAGATAAAACCGTTTACCTATCTATGCGCGCATTGAGCCTCGCTTGGGACCAAAATATAAGATCATCCACCATGTGGTAAAAAAACTTTAAAAAAAGAACTACAGGGTGTTTCAGAAGCAATGGGTAGGTGTTTGACGCGTTATTTCTCGAGTTGTGTTGAACTATATTCTTGGAAATTTTAGACAGTTGTTCAGGAAAATTCAACTTAGATTTGTGCAAAGTTTCAGAGAAACTCATTCACCTGCACATGAATGACAGAGCAAAACCCACAAAACATTGATTTCAGTACGCAACTGGGGTTTTTTGTTTGTAACCGGGTGAAACATTACCTTGTATGCGGCCGAATCGTTGCATGCATGAATACGAAATGTTTTTTAATCGGCGATTATCGTCCAGCCTGTGACAGACCCACAAGACTCGAACCCCGCATACCCTAGCCTAAGCCAGTTAGTTCTTTTTGATCGAGTGCAACAAAAAGCAACACGTTTCTGAGTACCCATTGTGTACAACCGTCGCTTTTGTTTTGTTATGTAGCTTTTCTATTTTAAGTGACGCATTTTCTATGATAAAAAAACAAATGAAGGAAAAAGCAACGATTTTCTACATTTTACTGAATACCCGTAGCAATAAAGCTCCCGCTTTTGCTTCGAATGTTTACTTCTTTTTCCCGCTTACCCCAACCTAAGCCAGTTCTTTTTGATCGAGTGCAACAAAAAGCAACACGTTTCTGAGTACCCATTGTGTAAAACGGTTGCTTTTGTTTTGTTATGTAGCTTTTCTATCCTAAGTGATGCATTTTCTATGATAAAAAAACAAATGAAGGAAAAAGCAACGATTTTATAATTACCGTATAGTCTTGCATATAAGGCTCCTCTCACTTATAAGACCCCCACCCAAAAGTGGGTGGAGTGTCATACGGCGGGAAACCAAAAAATTCAAATTTTTAACTTGGTGTAAATCCCACCCCGTTTATAAGGCCCGGAATTCCTAATCATCGCTTTATAAGACCTCCTCCCACTTATAAGGTTGTCACAAAAAATTCCACTTTTTTTCAGAAATTTTTGATTTTCAAATTTATATAAGGAGATCTTATATGCAAGACTTTACGGTACTCGTTCTAAACACCGGCTTTATAAAAAGTCTACCTTGTGAAAAGAGCCATTAACTTGCAAGCGATTGTTAAAAAAAAAACTCCACAGTTAAAACTCGCTGGAACAGGCTAAAAACCGGTATTCTGAGGTTATTTAGGGCGCAGATTACGAATATGGAGATTTCCACATTGCAGTTCCCGTCTTTACCCCATAGCATCGTGAAGCATCATAGAGTTAGAAAAAACTCTGAGTTATAAAAGGAAAACACAAGTTCGGAAAAACGCCCGAAGGTCATAAAAAGGCGAAATATTATTTCCGATTGCGGCTCCGATAGAAAAGTGTGACACTAGGATTTTTCAAGACCATGCATTCATAAGAAGTGTCGAAAAAAATGGGTAGAAAGAAACGTAGAAATAAATATTTGCGCCTAAGCCGCCAATATAATTTTGTTATTGTCACGGCACTCAAAATTTTTTCAAATGTTTCAGCATTTGAATCGTGGTGTTCAGGGTTGCCTTCGGCAGGGAGTTGGCCGGCACACAATGAACCGGGTTGGACGCACAATCTTCAACCTAACAAAGTAAGTTTGCAACAAAATAAAACGCCAACTCTTGCTGTGTAAAACGGCTCGTTTCAGTCCAGTCACCACTGTTGACTTCATTGTGTATCTGGGTCCTTTGTGGCCATAAAACGCCGCTTCGAAGCAATGCGGCCTGAAACTGCGCCAGCAACAGTTAAGACCTGCCAATTTCCTGCTCCCCTGTGCCTGGTGAAGCCTCGAGGGTTCGGAGATTTTATTGGCACTGTTTATTGTTCAGGTTGATGCTTCGATCTACCTTTCCGGGTACTGTTACACGGTTGACCTAATAATAGACAACAGCGGTCGAGGGCAAGATGAGGCCATGCCTCAGTGCACTAGAAAGAAAGACGGACATTTGGCGGTGATCCCAAATCAACAGCTGGCCAACGAGATAAAAGCAACCTTCGGATGGGTTGGTTTAAGAAAATTTTCACATAACAAACGTCAAAACGGTAAACGGCTGGGTATTTGCAACTAAAACAACTTTTGAGCTGAAACGTACAGCCGTGAAAGAAATATGGTTGCTATTTCGTGTTTAGAAAATTTTAACTGAAACAGTCCAGCTGAAATATATAATGGTCTGTTGGTAACAGCGTAACAGACAATTGGAACCTTCGATTTCGCTTTCGATTAGGTAACTATAGATACTTTAACCTCAAAGATAAGTGGTTTATAAAGATCCTAAAACATTACACAAGCAGTTTGACTGTGTAGTGGTTATGTGGTACAGTCTCTCTCTCTGCACGTCACATGCGCGAAATTGGAGGTTTGAAACTGTCTGCTACGCTGTTACCAATAGCGTTGACCGTTTTAGTTGAAATTCCAACGCAAAAAATGGCAACTCAAGGCAGTAAGTTTCAGCTGCAGAGGTTGCTTCAGTTGTGAATACCAGCCGTTTAACCCCATTATATTGACTTTTTTGATCATCCTGATTAACATAACATTAACATAGTTAACTATTGAGATTTAGTGTGTACGTTTACAGTCTACAACGTTTCCGTGGATTGCACTACAAAAGATCGGCACCGTTTGGCAGTGGTTGTGGCCAAACATGGAGACTGGCGCAAATATGACATTCCTCAATAACGCAAGTGCGTAGCAAAACAGGTCCTTGCACTTCGTAATTCAACTTCATGATGCGGTTGTGTTTTGCAACTGTTTTGAGTGTGAAAAAAGTTTTGCGGTTCCCATCATTTTTTAGTGTGGAATAGTGAAACGGCAACCAACATTTATGGAGTTTATCGATTTGATAATGCCAAGTTAGGACGATCCGGCAATCAAGGACGTCGTTGGATATGCGAATATCGTTCGTTTGTTGCTTTTTATTTCTCGCTTTTTTAAACTGTCATCCATACCCTGTACCCGCCCGCAACGCAACCAACAACGTTCGTGTGGTTCGCTGAGGTTTTTGTTGCATCAAATTTGAGAACTGCCCTATTTGCCCATTGTAGTTTTTGAGTTCATTTCAATTCCCAAAGTTCAACTTCAATTTTTAATTTGAAAAACCTCTATTAAATCATCACGTATGCGACTTTTCAGAATTTTAGGTGATCCCGAGTGGTCCACCAGTTTCAGCGTGTTTGGCCGTGACTTGCGTGGCAACGCCCTGCATGAGCATTTGGATTTCCAGTCTTTTCGGTCCATTCACCATTGTGCCAGGGGGTGTGCGAACCGTAAACTTTGCTTTGTGTTTGCGTACAACCAAGTGAATCAGCATTGCATTCTGTACCAGTGGGCCGGTGAGTCGGGCGCTCAAACCGCGCAGGGATACACCCTGTACACGAAAGATTACTGAATGCGATTTTTTCTTGTTCGTGATCCGAATTGTTCAATGCGGTTCAACTTGTGCGGTTTTCACTTGGCTCTTGAAGAAACACGTCAGGAAAATACATTTGTATGGTTTACACCTTTCCACCTCGACCCTTTCGGTTACTGTACGCCAGCATATAACCATTGATGGATGATT
Source organism: Theristus sp. LFF4_11 (assembly GCA_030248135.1). Taxonomy (NCBI): domain Eukaryota; kingdom Metazoa; phylum Nematoda; class Chromadorea; order Monhysterida; family Xyalidae; genus Theristus; species Theristus sp. LFF4_11. Next base: position 24,896 of record JASANC010003315.1, on the reverse strand, counting down.
GATGGCACCATGACAACAAAAATGTTTGAACTACATATGTCTTGACACATGTAGCAAGCAGAGCTCATTTGTTAGCTGCACAGAATTGATTAATTGATCAGAGTACATACCTGAAGCAAATAAAAGTTTCTCGAAACGAAAATAAATAATGGGCAATAAAAGTTGATTATTTACGTAACCAGTTTTTAGGTGTCCATTTAGGGTTAAAAGGCTAGAACCGTTTGTCAACAGTTGATGCATCTCACTATTGTGCGATGGGTTGGCTTGTGGCTACGCTGGCTACAATGTTCAACGACAGTTTTTGTTTTGCGGGCTACGGACTGACATCGCGAGGGCTGGCTGATATGTTTCGTGCTGTCATTACCACCCCTCGGCGTACGTACGTTTCTGAGACTGTGCGGTCTGGCGACTTATCGAACTGACGAGCTCGTGGTCGCCGCGGTCTTCGCTTACCCGGCGAAACCGCAAAAAAACAGTGTCCAGCCGTCGCGGTGTCAGTCCGCAGCCCACAAGGCAAAAACTGACTTTTGTGCAATGTTTGGTGACACGCCAAAAATGCGATGCCGGCGTGTCACGCAGCGTGTACCGAACCTTGTCCGTGGCCCACGTCGTGTCCTGTGCCGGAAAATGAAAAAAAAAAGTAAGAGCTACAGTAAAAGCCAGCCATAATTAATGCGCGGGAGAGTTTGAGCCCCGGCGCCCGTCGGGGCGCGCGGCGGGCCCCCCACGCACCAGGGGGGGGGGGGTGGGTTTGTGGTGCCGCGCGCGAGAAGGGGGGGGGGGGGGGGGGCCCCCCACTTCCCGAAGAAAATGAACGCCCGCGCCGGCCCCCCTATCAAATACACAGGGCTGCTGGGTGGCGGTGTAGCGCGTTTTTAAGCGCAGTTCGTAAATTTTGCGCCAGATGCACTGTGCAAAATGAAAGAAGCAACTGGTGAGTGCGTAATAGGCCACTGTTGCTGATGGAGCCCTTGTTCAAAACGTCATGTCGGGCGGTTGCCCACACTAGGTATCAGAGGGGTCGGCCCATTTCAAGTTTAGCAAAACGACGTCATTAAAAGACGCAAAAGCACAAACCAAATTTATTCGGTTTTTCATTTCATTCAATAGAAAATAAACAAAAGGAAAATATTAATTTATTATTTTTATTTGATTTTAACTAAATGAAAAATATGAATAATTAAATATAGGGTGCAGTGTGGATAAAAGTTCTTGGAGGTGGGTACCAGTTCTCCGGTGACCAGTTCTCCGCACGCGCAACCCAGAGGGTACCAGTTCTCCGGTGACCAGTTCTCCGGGTACCAGTTCTCCGGTTACCAGTTCTCCGGGTACCAGTTCTCCTACTGCCATTTCTTTCACGGCTGTACGTTTCAGCTCAAAAGTTGTTTTAGTTGCAAATACCCAGCCGTTTACCGTTTTGACGTTTGTTATGTGAAAATTTTCTTAAACCAACCCATCCGAAGGTTGCTTTATCTCGTTGGCCAGCTGTTGATTTGGGATCGCCAAAGAGATAAGTGACAGTACCCGGAGCGCTCAACCTGAACAATAAACAGTGCCAATAAAATCTCCGAACCCTCGCTCGCAAGACAAAAGGGCAGGAAAAAAAACGAGTCGTGAGCGCGCGCGCACGGCCCAGCCTATCAAATACACAGGGCTGCTGTGGAGCTCGATCGAGCTCGCTGGAGCACCATCGCTATCTACGTTGCGCATTAATTATGGCTGGCACTGTATAAATAAATGGATTTTCACTGAACACTACATTTTTTTCACGCAATTAATTCATTAAAAGCAGTTTGTTGTAGTGCATGCCGGAAACGAAAATACCATTAGCGAATATCTGCAGAACCGCATGATTGATAGCACCGTGGCTTATCATTCATAACTGGAGTTACCGAACCTTTCGTATTTCAAAATGTCATAGCTATACACTGTGAAAGTTGTGTTATTATTGTTCAGCAAGCTGGAGCGCTTATTCGCCCAAACAAACTCAGTTTGCAACAACCAGTTCAACCATCACACTATTTTTTAATACTGATATGATGCAGCAGCTTTCGTCAGTCTTGTTGGTGTATTTCCAATGCGAACTTGCCTTGCTCTCGCCAGGTAAGCTTGTACCAAAGGCCCTGCATTTATGTAGACCGATTATAATGTAGACCTGGTACACCGATTATAAAACACCCCTAGAATGGGCGGAGTTTTCATGGGCGGGAAATAAAAATAATAATTTTTACCCTGTCAAATCCACTGACATTTTGTGTGCCCGGCCTCGTCTAAAAGACTTTTTCTGTTTTGCTCAGTTTTTTGTTACGTAATCAGTTATAACTTTTTCAAAGTGTGATAGAAGCCGAACATGTTACGATTTATTGTGTTAAACTTCTATTAGAAAACTTTATAAAATTTGGATACACGACAACATTTTCAAGTCAAGATTAAAAAATTGGATAAATTCATTCTTGTTTCTGGGTAACCAGAGGTCTTGCACATTTAAAAAAAACGGCTGCATATGTTTTTCTGCAAAAAGTGCGCACGATTCGATTGTTCTCACTTGTTTCAACCAGTTTTAGGGTCTGTCAACAAACAGTAGTGGAAGTACATGGCAATACATAAAGTTCGCTGTTTGCGGTTTCGCCAGGTAGACGCATACCGCGGTGTCCCCTGGCTCGTCAGTGCGACGGACACCAGGCAGAACTGCCGAAGGTGTTTTACCACAGACAGATCTTATAGTCTGGGTAAAACATCAGCGAACAAAAGTAGTAAATTCTCACAAAAGTGATAAAGAAGTTGAAAAAAAATATCCAGTTTTGCTCATGTGCGAGTTTCAATGTTGCAGTCTCAGTTGGTGACTTTTCCTTGTTCTTCGACACAGTCGCGCGTTTTCAGCGTTCGAGTCGTGGTGTCTCGGTTTGCCGTCCGCTGGAAGCTGGCCAGCTTACGACGAACCGGGCTGGACGTACGTTATCGAGCCAAACAAGGTCACAATATGTTTTTGTTTAATGTTTCGCTCGCAGCATAAACATTATTCGGACCTATACATCTGCATTGAGTTTCCGTGTGTATAGGTCACTGAATCAATCTACGTCAACGGTCACTGTTACACGATTGACGTGCAACAAACTGGCGTCAAACGGCGCCCACCGGCCGGTCACTACCAGTGCCTCCGAAAAGACAACGGGAGGCCAGCGGTCATTCCAACGCAGTCGCTTGCTGCACACATCCAGGCTGCGTTCGCTTCGGTGAGCGCCTTTTTTCTCTCGTTTTCTTCGTTTCTCCATACCAGTCAATCAAACTGGTAGACAGGCGCCAGTTGGCGTGCCAACATTTCGGTGGTGTCAGATGCAGTGCCGTGTGATGACGTTCTAAAATGACGGCACCGCATTTCTGTACTGAACCGTGTGAAGTGCGTTTTTGTTGCTCTGTGTGTGTGTGTGTGTGTGTGTACTGGCACTATGTGAAGTGGCTCTGTTTTCACTCCTAACCAACTGTGCATAAAAGTTGATCCGTTGTCTTTTTCAGTCGACTTTCACAGTGACCATCGGACTACGAAAGATTGATTCCGTCTGGCAGTGGTGGTGGCCGACAATGGAAACTGATGGCGCCAACATGACCTTCCTGAATGACGCAAGTGCGTATGAGAACTGCGCAAATATTTTGGAGTTTTCCGTGATGTTTTGCGACGCTGCGCACTGATGTTCACTGTTCCAGTGTGGAACAACCCGGCGTCATCGTACAAGTTCGCTGGCTTTCGTCATGCTGATGCTCAGCTGCAGAGAGTGTACGAAAACGCGCTCTACCGGTGGATGTGCGAATATCGTGAGTTCGCGGTAGCAAAGTCGAACTCTAAAGAATAGGCAATCAGCTGATGATTGGCTGGTGATCACGTAATGCATATGCTGTCTGTGCAGAAATTGTGGGGACCGGAGTTTGGTTTCGACTGAAACCATGCATCACATGATCACCAACCAATCAGCTGATTCCTACTAATTTACAGTTCGACTATAATTTATCAGCCAACCACCGCGCAGTTCCCGCCTAGTGTTGCTGCTGTTTTGTGTTTACTTTCCAAGTTTACCCCACGTGTTTCAGGTGATCCCGAATGGTCCACCAGTTTCAGCGTGTTTGGGCGTGACTTGCGTGGCAACACCGAGCATGAGCATTTGCATTTGCAGTCTTCTTGCTCCAGTCGCCAGTGTGCGAGGGAGTGTGCAACACGTAAACTCTGTGGTGTGTTTGCGTACAACCAAGTGAATCAGCATTGTATTCTGTACCAGTGGGCCGGAGAAGCGGCCGCCCAAAGCGCTCACGGATACACCCTGTACACGAGGGACTTCTGAATGCGACTTTTTACTGTTCGCGATTAGAATTGTTCAGTGAGGTTCAAGTGGTGTGGTTTCACTTGGCGCTCGAAACACGTCTGGAAAATAAGTACTATGTGAGGTTTCTGTACTCTTTTCCACCTCGGCCCCTTTGTTTTCACAGTATCTTATTGTTTTCATTATTCGCTGCAATGTTTCGACGACACTCACGCAGAACAAAATGCATGTGCAGGAAACATTGTAGGTATGTGCACATAAATTTTCAGAAGCGAAAACGGCTAAGCGGTCAAGGGTCAACTAAAAATCCTCACTTCTGAATTTTTTCTACATCTGTTTCTGGATACCCGAGTTTTTGCATTGGCATTTTTAGCGTGATTTCAAGTTTTTATATTGAAATTCTGTTCCAAATTTATGCAACTGCTTGCGTTTGCATGTTTCAGTTTTTAAGCAAGTATGACATGTGAGTACGAGACCGACAAAGTGCCAACAAATATGTAGCAAAGATGTGTACCCGTAGTATTTGAATTGAATCACTAAAAACTAAACAACAACACCAACATGCAGGAATTTTACAGAGAACACGTCAGAAACCGCTCGGCCAAAGACGAGCAAAGTTTACGCAAAAATGAAAGCGTGATGAATTTCCAGAAGTTTGCCTTTATTCATGAACTCTGTTTTCGAGATTTAAAAATCTTGCTACCTGATAAAAAGAATTAATCTTTGAAAAGTTCAACACGAAAACCATCTCATGTTCAGTCATACGGTAGATCCAACTTCTCGTAACCATCATCGTCATCCTCATCTTGAGGACGTTTTCTCGGCGCTTGAAATCTTACCCGAGTATTATGATTTCTCGAAGTTTCACCGCTGGTGCAGTGGCTGTTTCGACTGTGAGCGTCATCAGTCTTTCGGTAGCATACCTGACAGCAGTCGAACAGTCGATAACAAACGTAGATCACGCCGGACAATATCAGAATCACAGCCAAAACAATCAGCACACCGTGGAAGACAGTAATATCCGGCTGGCAAGCAACTGGCAAGAATTGACGCGAATTACTGCTGATTTCGTCGCCAGTTTTGCCATCACTGGCGGTTAGACTCTCTGGTGGAAAGTATGAGTAGAGTCGATTGCTGCTGGGATCGTATCGGCATGTGAGATTCGCGGCGTCTGTTATCTGAAATAAAATAAAACACGCTTCACTCGCGCGTCACGTTGTTTTACACAGATCAAGACAACCCTTTTTCACTGAAGTAAAAAATTGACCAGGAAACTGGAACAGTCGCCAACGGTCTCTGTTTAGGTGTTTGTTCCAGTGCTGTGCATCATGACAGCTGATGCTTTTATTGGTTTTGGGGTTATTTTAACGTTTTTTTTGCGCACGTTTGAAAGAAAACTGCACCCAAAAAAACGCCCTGAAGTCATTTTGGTCACCTTTGCACGTACAGTCGCTGAAACACTGTTGAACCATTGAACAGTTGAGCAGTTGCAAATGAACGGATTACCCGACAGCGTGACAGTGCGCAGCAGAGTGAAATAATTGCGACCATTCGATGTTTCAAACAGACCAATTGGAAAGACAGTAAGCTGGTTATTTCTCAAATTCAGACTGTACAACAGTGGAAATTTTCGTTGTAAACTAGCAAAATCAACAAAATTCATTCGGTTGCCACTCAGATCCAGCGTTCGTAACAGCGGACTACCGGAAATTTCTTGGCCACTAAATTCAGCCAACTCATTTTCAGCCAAATCCAGAATTTCCAACCACTGAAGCGCTTTGAAAGCATCCGCTTGAATCGCTTGCAATGAAGAATTCCGAATCGAAAGCGTCCTCAAATGCTGCATGCCCAGAAATGAATGTTTCGGCAAAGTTCGATTATTGACCAAAACTGCTTCGGGTAAATTTTCGGCCCAAAAATGCCTAATTTTTCGCGGTATTTGACTGAAGAATGTCCTGTGCGGTGTTTGCGAGAAATTGTCCGCCAAATCGCTGCACTGTACGCATTCGATATAAGTGTGACGCTTTGCTTTCATGACCGGCGTCAAAGGGCCCGGGGCACAAATGCACCCGTTGGGGCAAACATGGGTACATCGACTATGCAGTCGGTCGCGGGTGTCACAGTTTGGCTCATAAATTCGCAAATTCGACTCAAACGGTTGGTGGCCGTCACTTGTAGAACAGTAATTCGTAGAGTCCTGCATTGAGCAGAAAAGTTACAGCACGCATAAAATTTGAGAAAACAGTAGTGACCCAAATTTTGATGAAAAAAATTTAGACCATCTTGACTGAAATTCCTTTTTTGCTGTTCATAAATTGGGCGAACTTATCGTTTTTCTTAGCTACACTGTGCTTGTGCGACCAATCAAACGAATTCGATTTTGAATCATAATCCCTCGAAAAATGTTGTTCTTGTTTCAAGACTTCTTTCACAAACCTGGTAATAACCTGACTTCAGAACCACTCAATGTGCGTTCTCGCCAGCGCAAGAATTACGGACATTAGCGAACAAAAAAAATGAAAAAACAACGACTCTGTACCGTTGCATCCATCGGCGCTCCAACAGCACTGTACGAGTGCTCTAACAACTCACGGTCCTCGACTACAATTCTACGGTCTATCCACTGTACATGCCTCAGGCGAGCGTTTCCGGCCAAGCGAACGCGCACCTTGTTGTGGCTGTTTGGGTTGGTTGAGTTTGGCTGAAACGTTTTCGTGTTCGGTTAGCTGATTGGCTGCCTTAACAATTTTGCTCCATTGGTACGTTACAAAACAATGTGAGGTTTACTGACTGACTTGGTTTTCAACATATCTCAATGTTGTACCTAATCATCCAAATTTTCAAAGCCACTTTGCAAAGTTTTACAAAACAAATAGAAAATAGAAAATAGCGACCGACGAACGCACCTCTTGGAACAATGCCTTCTCGAGTTGAATGGATCGCAACTGGTTGTAGGACAAATCCAGAAACGCCAGTTTCTCGCAGCCTGCAAACGTTCCTTTGTCGATTCTCGTGATCAAGTTTGCCTTCAATCGCACCACCGTTAAACTTGGACACAGCACCGTTGAATCGATAGACCGCAGTTGATTGAAGTCAAGATGCAGCTCTTTTAGATTACAGTTGGGCGGCAGAGAATCGTAGCCGTGAATCGAGTGAAGTTGGTTGTTATTCAAGGTGAGCAGAGTTAGACTTGAAGGAGTCGAGTACAAGGCAAACGACAGCAGAGCATTCTGGTCCAAACGTAATGAGACCACATTTGTGAAACGACTGAGGACTTCCTCCGGGATGTGTCGTATGCGGTTGTCGCTGAGGTCAAGTTCGTGGAGCAGCTGGAAAAGTGCTGTTTTTCAGTTTTTACTATTGAAATACAATATTGCTCGGTTGTTTGTTCGATTCACTGATGAAGCAATTGCCCCAGCTCGGGTACAGAACTCAGCTACTCGTAGTTGATTTGTTATTGGAAATTCGCGGTCTTACAAAAATTACGGTCTCACTTCGTGCTTTTTTGTTCTTTTATTCCAATTTTAAACAAACTTTTGCCTGAAATACGTGTTTAACATACTTTCTGAACTATTTATTTTAATGCCCATTTTAATGTAAACGGTTTTGCGGTTTTTTTCGCTAGTTCAGGATAAAAACAGCACTTTGCTTGTTTTGTATTAGATTGCGACAACAATCCAGCCACCAATCCAAAAACTTCAAATTTAGACAATCAAACTGAAATTTTGTTTTCAGAAAAATCCGGTAACTCACCGCCGGCGCTGGAAGGCCTTTAAGAAACCGCAAATCATCCAGCCGATTGCCAGACAGATTCAAACGATTCAAGTTTAACGACAATTGAAACACAGAGTCTGCGATTTGTTCGATTTCATTTGCCGACAGATCGACTACTCTCGCGTCTACAACGGTTGAGTTGAGTTTTGCAAATTGCCGAAACGCCCCGAGCTCCGTCAGACGAAACTCGTTCAGTATCTTCCTGGTCGGTTGCGTCTCGAACAGTCCGAGCAGATTTTGCAGAAAATTCTCTTCCACCCGTGTTCTCCGAATGATAATCGTGTGAAAATCGACGTTTCTCGCAATCGCAGCAAATAAATCTGCCGTCAGCTCAACGTTGGTGAAGTTCTCGAACACTATTGACTCGAGGAGGGATAGGCCACCCGAAAAAAGTCCGTTCGGCAACCGCGGTAACTGCCGCCCGCTGCGCGGCTGCACCCAATCGGGGCTGCAGTTGTCCAACGTCAGCTTTTTCAGTGAGTTTTTCAGTTTCTCGAATTTTCGATTCGAATACGATGAGTATTCTCCGTTTTGCACGCCGCCGCATTGAATCACGAGCTCCGATGTGGCCAGCGGAGCGTTATTGAACAGGCGATTTGTTGGATCAGTTGAGATTCGAGACCAGGTGCAGCGAACGTTGACACCAGAGCCGACGCTTGGCGTGCAGGTGCAGTTCTCAAGGCAGGCAGTCGACAGTTCGATGACTATGGAAACGAGAACTGATGTTCGTATTAAATTGTTTAAAATATTGTGATGTGGTTTCCGTTTGTTGATCATGGTTGATTGTGATTGTTGTGGTTGAGCTTGTCAATTTCTTTCATCCTCCTGTTGGACCAGTTTTGCACGTTTCGCGTCATATTCGTTGTGTTTTGTGGTGTTTCTGTGGCACAGGCACTGGGCTCTGGAGAAATAGAAATAACTTTTGTTATGAAAAATAGCTTGGTATGTGTTTAGTAAATAAATTATATTTGATAAAGAGCGAAAAAAAGAATAATCAAACAAACTGAAGTGTATTTTTGAGGTGTCAGTCAAAGATGAGCGTGAGAAAGTGCGTTTTGAAAAAAGGTGTTATGGCAAGCAAAGTAGAAACTTTTTTGGATAAACATCGCTGGAAATAACTTCTTTTTTCAGAATGAAATTCTAAAAAATATAGATGGAAGCTGCAACCGGGGTTACATGGAAGCTGCAACCGGGGTTACATGGAAGCTGCAACCGGGGTTACCCTATCTATTTTGTCACTCTTCAAAATAGTGGTATTTCGCCACTATAAAAAAGTCGCCACACTATGAATTTTTACAGTATTTCTACAACCGAATCACTGCTTTGGTTTGGTAGACTTTTGGGTTTTTACTCTTTAAACAAAAAAATAGAGTAATCTGAGAGGGTTCTCATTCGTGTGAGTTTGAAAGTGAACAATTGAACAAGTTACCTTTGAGCGTTACTACTGTTCCTAAACGTTTTTTCGGAACTGCACAATTTACAACTTGAAACCAATGACTCATCAATCAGCAGCAGCAAACAATTATCTGGTAAAAAAGATAACAAATGAAAATGTGTCGGCTTAGTCGAGCCTGTGATGTGGAGCAGAGAGACAAGAGCCGCGCCGAAACCCAACTCTGTTCTAAACAATGTGGCTCTACACACGGCTAAACAATTTAAGCAGTCTCTCCTGACGTCTGGTTGGTTGCAAAACGTATAAACTAAAAGAGCGTTTTTTCACATATCACTTTTCGAGAACACAAAACAAAAGAGTGACAGAACAGTTGTTTTCGTGCAAAGGGCTAAAATTATTTTAGTTTTCGGGCGGATGCACAGCTGTGGACGAACAATAAACACACAATATGCACGCCAAATTTAGAAAAGAAAAGAAAATTGAAAAGTTAAAAAAAACATTTGAATAATGCAAAAAAATCATAAGACATTAAAAAACAGTTGAATTTCAGTAAGACACATGTGGTGGTGACGTTAAAAATGCAATAAGCTGAGCTGCAGATGCAGTTGAAAATTGCGAATTTTATGAAAATTTATTGCTCATAAAACGCCACATGCTGCATTCGAATAAGCTCTAGAAAAGAAAAGATAAACCTTTCCACATTTTCTGAAAATTATAGCAAGAAATGACCAAAAAATTAATAAATTTCGCAAAATAAAACGCAAAATGGGAGATCACTGCATGTGAACAAAAACCTTAAAAAATAACCATTGGAAAGCCAAATGCAAAAGTGCACAACACTGGCATTGCTGATTGCAAACGAATGATAAAAATGTCGACTGAAATGCGCGTGTTTCAGTAGCGCGAAACCCGTCAAAAAGAGAGTGATGCGTGCAAGCACACGCAGCTGCGGTCTGTTGCACTAATTTTGTTGCAATGTGCCAATTATCGTTGCAAAAACTGGCGCACCATCTGGGCAAACGGAACGGCTGCAAATGAGTTTCTGAATGGGACATCGAATGTCTTTATCAAAGAAATTAAGCAATCTTTCTTTATTTGTCAAAACAAAACCCAGGAAAGTCTATTTATTGAAAATGCGATAACTAGAATTTTAAAACGTTTTGCAGATAAAAGCGGTGCAATTGCGGTACAAGTGGCGGCCCATGGCTATTTTCTGTCTGATATTTTGAGTTTTTGGGGGCGTAAACCAACCAACTAAGCGTGCTTTATTATGCTACGCATACCAATTTTTAGGGCAAAAATTTAACTCTGGTGTTCGCTATAGGCAAATTTAGATTTTGAGCGACGTATACGTGAACGAAAGAACGAGACAATAATTTTTTTCAATGAAACGACTCAGCGTTGTGCAACAAATTAGCACTTTTCGTGACTCATGCATTCAACCGTACTCCATGTGTTTTTGATACAAAATGCATTATTTTATGTTTTTATCAAGCCAGTATATGACGGGGTCCTTGTTATCAATCAGATGCTCAGATTGGTGACCTTGTTATAATTGGCATTTTTTCCTCTTTCCAGTGTTGCCGGTGTCTTCGTTCAGTGCATGATCCATGGTCTAGAGACCGATACAGATTGACAAGCATTTTTTTGTTATATTGGCATTGACCCGTGCCTACGGCTCGGAATAGAAAAATGAGTTCTATTTTTTGAATTTGAATATTTAGTTCATTCAACTCCACCCTGTTTTAGATCAAAAATCAGGTACACCATGATGGTTTCAAAATAGGTACCCTTGCTTCTGCTTTTCAGTATTTGCAGCATATTCAATTTATTTCAAATATAAATTGCAGCATTTTCAGTTGCTTTGAGCAGGAGCACGAGCTGAGTGAAGTTTTGATTTTTAGCATCAAGCGGAAATCGATTATCATTGCGTGTTCAAGCTTACATGACAGTTGTTACATTCATTGCGGACCCTTTTTTGATTTGGCAGTAAACAAATACGGCTCCAGCGTCTCGAACGAGGGGGCAGTTTTATAAAAGTTTAGTCATTTAATTATGGTTTTTCGACTCATTTGAATATGGAAATTAGTTTCATACTTGATGCGGCAAACCTTCAAACTTTTACGGCAGCACAGTTCCGTTTTTTTTTCATGTGAACTGATTCACCAATGTCTGCTCTCCAATGTATTGTGTATGAGTAAATTGAACTGTGTTGTCTCATGAATTTTATTCAGACGATCCATTGTGTAGCATCATTAATTTAGTTGAAAATGCACGGTTCGAATCGAATGCACTTATTTGTTCGAGAGCTTCAGATAATTAACAAAAGTTTCTCAAAGAATTATTTGATGTTTTAAAAAATCGGGAGCGGAATTGTAATTGTAACCTTTTTTGATTGATCCCTAAAACCAGTTTTCCTTTGTTGCTTTGAATTTAAAAAAATAAATTTGCATTTTTTGATTCGATTATCGATTGATTGATGATTGATCGCGTCGTTCTTTTCGTTTCATTCTGAAACAGAAACCAAGATAAAACAAAAAAACAGGTATGACGTCGCTTTTCAGGACCGATCCTAAAGGTAAGAGTTTGAAAAATTAAAAAAAAACACAAAGACAAAAGTGAGTTTTTGTGTTTTTCAGTTTTGGTTTGTTGAGATTTAAGAAATTTGGAATTTAAAAATTGTACTTTTTCAGAATTACAAAAGAAAAACGAACGCCAACTGCGGCATGTGCAACGCGATCTTGATCGGGACCGCCGCGATTTGGAGCGACGTGAAAAACAAGTGGTTGGTTTTTTTGTTTTTTTTTTGGCGGCGGTTTCGTCAGCGTCAAGCTCAAGACAAGGATTGTCAAACAAAATCGAAATTTAAATAACTGAATAACATTTACAAATGTCTTTTTTATTTTTTAAATTCGAAAAATTTTCCGCTAAATCTCTGAAAACCTCATTTTTGGCACAATTTTTGGAAATTTCAACATAGAGGAAAATCGGCCTTTTTGTTTTTTATTGGTTTTTGGTTTTTCAATTTAATTTTTTAAAAAAGCCTTATCAAGGCGCCAGGTCAACTAGAGAAGTCTGTCATTTAATCATTGTCAAAAAAGTCTGCCGAAAAGACTAAAAAATGCAGTCATTTTTCACATCCGCCTCAGCCTCCCATGTGCTGTTGTATTGTTTCATTTCCAAGCATTTTAGTTTCATTGATCTCCCTTTCACGACAAAACAGGAGTTGGAAATCAAGAAACGTGCGAAAGAAGGCAACAAAGCCGCTGTGCAGGTGCTGGCGAAGCAGCTCGTGAACATTCGAAAGCAGAAAACCCGTTTCTGTCAGATGAACGCAACCGTGTCCGGTGTCGGCACGCAGGCGAAAGTTAGTGGGTTCGATTAAGAACTGAAAGAAATGGAAGGTTTTGATATTTTCTTTGTTTTCCTTTCAGGTGATGTCGTCACAAATGAAAATGGCCGGAGCGGTCGGTGAAACGTCGAAGGTGATGGGAAAAATGAACGAACAAATGAACCCGCAACAGACGGCTGCCACCATGAGGCAATTCGAGCAACAGAATCAGAAGATGGAAATGAGCGAGGAAATGAGTCGGTTTTGTTTGCACATCGCCGCACCTTGTTTGCTTGTTTTTGACAATTTTCACATTTTTTCTTCTCATATGTGTTTGTTTGTGACTAAGATTGCAGTCGAACTGTAACTTATGGGCAATCAGCTGATTGGTTAGTGATCACGTGATGCATGCTGGCTGAAATTTTTTTTAAATAAAGCAGTGGCTGAGCCGAAAAAACCTCTGTGGTCAGTTCTATAAAAGTGAATAGTGTTTGAAAAGTGAACATTTTTACTCCAGGGTGTTCCAAAAGTTAGTCTTTGAGAAATTCTGGAAAAATAGTCGAGACATGAGCTTCAAATACAAACAGTTTTGCGTGGAAATTAGAAATATCAATCCAATCAATGGGAAACTTCGGTCAAAGATGAACTTGTGGTTCAAGTATCCAACCGGAATTTGTCAAGGTCTAAATTTTGGGACACCCCGGAGTAGAACTATTCACATTTCAAGCACTATTCACTTTTTATAGAACTGACCACTGGGGGTAGATTCGAAATTTTTGTGCTTCCCCCCAAAAGAACAAACAATATGAAACTAGAATTTTGCGACATTCGACCACGTTTAGCGAGTTTTTACGTCTTTTAGTGAACGAGGCCCTGGATGGTATCCTTGATGAGTCAGGCGACGAAGAAGAACAGGACGCCATTGTCAATCAGGTTCTCGACGAAATCGGCATCGATATAAAGCATACGGTAAGCATTGGACGTTTGTTTTTTGGATGATCGTTTCTCATGATAAAGTGAATGATTTCGTCCAAAAAATAAAAGTGCCAAACTTCTGTGGGCCAGTTTTATGAAAGCTTAATCAGCCTAGTAGTGCTACTGCTACACCACTGAATCCCCGAATGAAATCATGAAACACCACAGTCTCGTTTTTTTCACATTTACTGATTCACCAATGTATCCTGAATGTATTCAGTCCCCTCGGCGGTGTAGAATTACTGGACTACTACGCTTTTATAGCGCTGGTGCGCGCTTTTGAGAGTGCTGAGCTTCCCGTGAGCTGAAACTCTCACTGCAAAAGGGGGTGGGCAGAGGGCAGGCTCCAAAGTGCGCTTCAGTGTTCGGAAGTGAAAATATTGGTTATTGGTGGTCTGTAGGGTTGAAAAAAACCCGTATTTTTCAAATCGCGGTAAAAAACGGTATTTTTACCGTTTTTTACCGGTAAAAAACGGGAAAAAACGGAGTATTATTTGGTGAGAATTGTTGAAAACCAATGGTACGAAGACTCGTACAACAAGTTACGAGTCGTTGAAGTTAGTCTTTTGTGACAAAACACAACCCACAAGTGTGTTTTTTGCCAATGTAACAGAAACCATGATTCTGACAGGCTTTTGAACATGAAATTCAATAAAATACAGCTTCGAACAATTGACCAAGGCATATGTATGTTTATTCTTTGGTATGGTCACAATCACAACCGGAAATCTGGTCACAAGCTCAATCACAGCACCACTTTTTGTAGCTGCATAGAAAGAAAGACATGTATGGATGTGTACGGACCAGAACCGTGCGACGGTGTGGTGAAACGTGGTGCAGATGCCGCAAGTAAAATTTGCGGCAGATTCACCTATTTTGCGGCATCTTCACCGTGTTCCTACACACCGTTTTTTATACACACCTAAATTCCGTTTTTGCGGCACCAAATGGACGGTCGACTGGTGTAAAATTTTCTCGAATAATATCCTGTTTTATTCGTGGCATTTTTGGTGTTTCTTGCAGTCAGGTTGCTTTCTAAAAAATATTTCACTCGCGACGCGCCAGTTTCACTGAAACACGAAAGACCAAATTCTGGCGTTCACGGCCGCTTCGATAGGGAAAGGGTGTTTGGCTTGGTGGTCCGCTCCCATGACGAAAGAAAGGCAAAAGCCAAAGTCATCACCCAGTCAGGATACAAAAAGGAAATCCGAATTTTTCACTCAGGACTCAGCGCATACACAAGCACACGAAAAACAAGAAAACAAAATACTGCTTTTCTGTGTTGCCCGCAGGTTCTTGTTTTGTCGGGTCGGGGTCGGGCACACTTGATGTTGGTACCATTAAGTGCAAAACTATGACCAAAACAAAGGAAACACAATGAAAAAATTTCACGTCAAAAATTGAAAAAAAAAACGGGAAAAATACCTGGTTGTTTTCCCGTTTTTTTCAGGACCCCATTTTAGCCTCCGTAAAAAAACGCGTAATAAAACGCGTTTTTTTACCGGTAAAAAACCCGGTATTTTTACCTTTTCAACCCTAGGGTCTGTTCACCTCAAGTGATCTACCGCTTCAGTTAAAACAAGTAGATCGAGTACGGGTGCACTTGCAAACGGAGCGCAGTTTGGGCTCTCCGGAATTGTGCGCTTCACTTGACACTTCACCGTCAATTTGCCACCCAAAGTCCTCTTTGTTGCAGTTGTCGAAAGCGCCAGCGGCACCACGAGGCGAAGCATCCGCTGCGGCTGTCAGCAATAAAAAAATGACCGACGCCGAAATCGATGCCATGCTCGCGAAACTGAGCTGATTTCGTGTGAATTATTTATAAATCAATATTTCAATGCGGAGGTCTAGTCGAGCCAAAAACTATGTGCAGCGCACTGATTGGCTGGTTCACACACCGTTTGGGTACTGTATAACCAACCAATGCTCGCCGCAACCAATCAGCGTTGCAGATTCAATTTTTTGAATGCACAAATCACATAAATATTGGATACCTTGACAATATTTTTTTAATTTAAAGTTTAAATTTAAAGAGAAGCTTTTTGTTGGATATTTTATCGGATGTTCATTTCTGAACTCCAGATAGAAATATCTGGTATCAAAACTGGTATGCGCGATTGACTACTTTTTGCTGTCTGTGATGTGTCTTTTTTGTTTTTAACCCCGTCAATTTGCTATCAATTTTGAAAGAAAAGTGAAAAAATCAGGTGGTAGTAAAAAGGTTTTCGAATTATTAACGGCATTCGGAATTATTTTCTGTTGTATTATTGATTGGGTTATTTTGAGAACAAAGAATCCCAAGTTTTTATTGCATCATGTTTTCATTCCTTCTGTGTTAGTCTCCCGGTATTGCGAAATCTTGCGTCATGCACTAGGCGAGGAAAATATCGATCGACTAATCATTTTTGGAAGCGGTATCCGAGCGTTTTGTTTTTAATTTTCAGAAAAAATGCCTCCCAAAAAGAAAAAGGACGATGAAAAGCCGCCGGTGCTTATCGGTAGGATAGGCACGAATTTGAAGGTGAAGCTCCACTTTGTTTTATAATTTGTAGCTTCCCCGCCCGATTTCAGAAAGCCGAAGGTCCCAAATGGTGGTTTCGATGGCTGAGTGTCCCGTTAGCCGAAGCCCTCGCAACGAGGGTGATGAGCTTTCAAACCACGCTCTGTCCTTTAATGCTGCCGGGGGCATTAAGGGGTCTGTGCTGTGACTGTCGCCAAATTGCTGATAGAAATTCTCTTGTTGATTGGTGAACAGATATGCTCGTAGAATTGTTGCGAAAACGTTTTCCTGGTTTTTTGTTTGCGTTACCTTCATAGCCAGCTAAGCAAGTTGCGTCGTGCAAACTTTTGGTTTGTTTTTGTTTTTTTTTGAGTTTTTCCAACGTTTAGGTTGGCATTGTCGGCATCCCGAACGTCGGCAAGTCCACGTTCTTCAACGTGATCACAAAAAGCAGCGCACCCGCCGAAAACTTTCCATTCTGCACGATAGACCCGAACGAAAGTCAGTTTTTGTGACGTTTTTGCAAGATTTTGTTTTGTTTTGTGGCAATTTTTTTATTTTTTTCGTGGTTTCCAACTTCCATAACGACATGGGCGATGTTCATTTTAAATTTTGAGTTGTGTGTGTGCGTGTGTGTGACCTGCTATTCGGTTCAATCAATGTCATCAATGCAAGACGGAGTGAATCTTCTTGGGTTGATTTTCTTTAAATTGTGAAATCAATCAAAACATTGCCAGGTCGAGTCCCAGTGCCAGACGAGCGCTTTGACTGGCTATGCGAACATTATCAGCCAGCAAGGTTGGTTGTTTTGTGAGAATTGTACAATACGGAGAAAGTTCTATTTTATCATAGTTCTAGTTAATTCAATTCTCCATGCCATTGCAGTTCTGCACTGCGCACATCTCAGTTTTTAGCTCAACTAACGTACGGTATGACCGATTAAACATGGCAGCTTTTTTCAGGGTTCAAGGAGCGCGCGAATTTTGAATGAAAGAAAAAAAGATGTTCCGAAACCAAATTGCGCGCCAAATTTGACGCGTTTTTTGAAAACTAATGAATTATCCGCGCTATTCTGTGCATTCTTTCTCCCTTGCACACATGATTGGGATTATGTTGGTATTTTTGAAAATGACAACTCCTAGTCTGCGACTGATGCCGCCTTGATGGACTGCCTCATTTATTCGGCCGTACTGTACATTTCTCGTCAAAGCTAAGCGTTGCACACTCAACAGGCATTGCGCTGTGGGTTCTCTGCGTCGTACTGCACAGAAAGCATGCATCTCGTGATCGCACCAACCAATCAGCTGATTGCCTATAATTTATAGTTCGCCTGTACACACTTTCAGCAAGGTGCCCGCCTATCTGAACGTGGTCGACATTGCTGGCCTGGTGAAGGGTGCCAGCGAGGGCCAAGGCCTCGGCAACGCCTTCCTCGCGCACATCGGAGCGTGCGACGCCATTTTCCACATGTGCAGTGAGTCACGAGTAGAGATGGCAGGAAGTCGTGAAACAAAGAAACTTTTTCGGAAAAATTTCCATAAAAACGAAAATTTCTTTCTGATGCTGATGCCACCTCTGGCAACCACGAGTGTCTTTTTTGGAGTTGTGCTATGGAGATATTTTGCAGCAGTTGAGTCCCTTTTGGAGGTTTTTCAGCTCGTTCCACACAGTTGGAACCACAAATCATAGACGTTGAATCAAACAGGATTGATTGCGTGCGTTTCGCCCAGTGATTGTCTCAAACAGCTCGATATGCAGCCAATCACAGCGTGCCAGATAACACTAATGTCATCAGTAATGCGCAAATTTCACATAAGTCTTTTATCAGCACATTATCGTTTGGCTCATTGGCATACTTTCATGACCGAAAAGTGTTCGAAACAAAAAACACAATCGCATTTTTTACAACTCTCAGGAGCGTTCGACACCGTGGACGTGACGCACGTCGATGGTGACGTGAATCCGGTGCGCGACCTGGAGACGATCTTCGACGAGCTCAGACTGAAGGATCTCCAATATTTGGCGGGTCCGATCGATAAAATGGGCAAGGTCATTGAGCGCGGCGCCGACAAATCGCAGAAGTTCGACTATGTGCGTTTTGCTAAATCGCTTCGCTTGGCTTCACCACTTCGGACCAACTTTTGAAAGTCTTGACTGTTAAAGTTTAGAAGTGAAAACTTTTAATTTTCGCGAGCAATGCTGATTAACAGCATGCTATTTTGTTAGGGTTGTTGTTGTTCCATTTGAAGAGCATTAATCAATGTCAAGTTGTTGTTTTGCAGGACACCCTGTGCAAAGTTCGCGACCTTCTGCAGCAGAATAGGCACGTGCGATTTGAGACGTGGAACGAGAAGGAGGTGTGTTCTCTGTAAAATGTGCTGGAAAACTGAATTTCGGATTGTAGACTTTATTTAAGTTTCTGTGACCGTTGAGTTGCACAAGCCCATAGCGAACCCCCTTTTATCAGATATTTACTTTTTTGTTGTTTCAGGTCGAAGTGCTCAACAAGCATCTGCTGCTCACATCGAAGCCGATGGTTTATTTAATCAATCTGTCTGAGAGCGACTACATTCGAAAGAAAAACAAATGGTTTGTCTCGGGAAAACTTCACATCAAGTTTCATGTAGTCTTGTCTATTCTTAGTTTAGTTTTCAAGTAAACTCTGCTCGTGTGTGTACAGTGTGCTGAACTTTTGTGTCCGTAAACTTTCTGAAAGAAAAATAGTTTTATCAAAAAACATGATGCGGGTAGCCGCAAATGATTTGCGGAACACCGCACCGTATTACAGCAACCGTACTACGCTGCCTCATACCGTGTGTTTTGTTACCAGTTTTCAAATTGAGATTCAACCTAAAAAGTACTTTTCTGCAGTGGCGGCATTGAGTAGCAATAATAACACCGCAAAGTATGATACCTGTAGCCTATTTACCATGAACAGCGAGTCCATGTTGCGGGACAAGGAGATGACGTTTCTATCAGGTGACGGTTTTTTCAGGCTTGCCAAAATTAAGACCTGGATTGACGAGCACGATCCGGGTGCAGCCATAATTCCATTCAGCGGCGAATTTGAGCTGAAGTTGGTGGACATGCCGGACGATGAGCGAGAGGCGTTGCTGAAGGAGAAGCAGACCACTTGGTCAGTTTTGGTGGTGTTGCGCTGATTGGTATTCACATTTAAAAATTTTTAAAGATGATTTTTGATTTTCGATCAATTTTGTTTTAATCATATTTATATTTATTATTTTAAATTAAAAATAGATGATGCTTGCAATAAAGTCGTTGTAGGTTCCTAATCTAAAATGTAATCCTAATCCTAAGCCAAGCCTTCTTATACGGTGAAAAAGGATCAAACACCTCCACCGTACATGTACTTTTAAATATGAAGCCGTACGTGTTGCGTTGGATTGCGTTGGCCAGAATGGCTTAGGTGGATTGACTGGAAGTGTACCTGAACATGGATTGTTGTAAATGGTGAGCAGGTTGTCGCCACTGAAATTGGATGAGCAAGCAGCTAAATATCTATAAATATAAAAGAATTGGGCACGTTTCGGTAACGTTGGTGGTGTATACCTGTATAGTCTATTCATTGAGATGTGTTGGATCGATATGACGTCATGTGCTTTCATGCATGCGCTTGTCTTATTGAGCAACCTGGACTTTCAATTGGCTCATCCTCATCACGCGTGGACAATGAGTGAACGGGGTCAAATGTTACAAATGCTGTGCATGAAAGACAAGGTTTAATTCTACTTTTTCGAAGGTTTTGGTTTCAGCGCACTCGAAAAGATCATCAAAACTGGCTACAAAGCACTACAATTGGAGTATTTTTTCACAGTGGGTAAAGACGAAGTGAAAGCGTGGACCATACAGGTACAGTGCAGCTGGGGGGGGGGCACATCATTGCAAACAACGCACTGTTTGGTTGCGTTTGTATTGAGCACACTGATTGGTCGTAAAACAGCACCAGTCAACCAATCAGTGTAATGTCGTACACTGAATACCGTACACTTTCGTTTCACTTGTAATTTCAATGTGGCGTTGCACAGCCGCAAACAAACACACAGGCACCATGCAATATTGCACGTGTTCAGCGTGTAATTGCTGGTGGGTTTGTTTGTTGCGACTGACTCTGCAACTGCAGCAGCAGGCTGAAAATTTATGTTGACCTGTTGTTGAATAAAGTGTTTGGTCGCAAGTCGGAAATCGTGTTTTTTTAGAAAGGCACCACGGCACCAAAAGCGGCTGGTCGCATTCACAGCGACTTCGAGAAGGGCTTTATCATGGCGGAAGTGATGAAGTATCCCGATTTACACGAGGCTGGAAACGAGGCCGGAGTGAAAGCTGCTGGTTAATTGTCTTCATTTTTTATTGGAATTTTTTTTTATACAAAAAGAAGCAAAAAAACGAATGCCCAGTTCTGTGTCCAATAACTGGTTGGCCAGACTTCAGTCAATCGAAGTTGTAGAGTGAGGCTAAATCGGTTTGGTGCACTATTCCAGACACCTGCCATGGCCAACCCAAGCCCGTTCTTGTGTTCTCATGTGTTCCCTTGTCATTCAGGCAAATACCGCCAGCAAGGTCGTCAGTACGTCGTCGAAGACGGTGATATAATTTTGTTCAAATTCAACGCAGGCGGCGGCCTCACAATGGGCAAAAAGAAGTAAAGTATGTTCATTTGAAACCTGTCACTTTTCCTAAACTTTGAATTCCCGTTTGAAGAACGAATTTACGTCGGGTTTGTTGCAATCAAACGCCCATATTGTGGCTAAATATGTTTTCTTGCTACTCCGATCCGTTCTTCTTCCGCGAGCTCTCTACTGTCCGAAAAAAGTGACAAGTAAACAAACTGTGGCGGCAATTTTTGTGTCGTGCTTTTTTTTACTGTCGGACTTGGAAGGCATTTTTGTCAATAAAGGTGTTTGTCTAGCCGCGAAATAACACAGATTTCTTCATTGAAAACGATTGCTTGTTACTTCACTTGTTGTTTTTGCATTTTTTCTGAAAAATTAGGCCTGTTATTGTTACGTACCAACAATGATTATAATAATTATTGTTTTTGCATAAGATGTTCATCTGCGGTTAAAGTGTTGTTTTTTTTGAAAGTTTGAGACCAAAAAAAGAGCGGTTTCGATGTCTCGTCAGTCAGCTATCCTGGCTGAAGTTTTGATGAAGGCGAAAATATCATTTCGTTTTTTTGTCCGTGCGCACGGCACAGCCGTTCTAAATCGTGTGCGCAAACTAATTGTAGCCCACAAAACGATTTTCTGAATCGCGTGGCCATTTTTATGTGGTCTGTCCGTGCGTACGCAAAAAAACTAAATGCTAGATCCGCCTTGATTGTATTTTTGCGTGGTTCTTCGTGCTCTGTTGTTGTTTGTATTGTCTGAAAATTATAATAAAATCAATGAATAAAAATTCTGAACAGTTCTTCCTGGAAATATAGTTTGGAGGTTTTTTGTGGGCTTTACAGCCGAGACCTCATGTGGTCAGGATTTCTTTTGCGATTCGTTCGAAAAGACGAATCAATTCTGGTGCGATGGTTGCCATTACGACTGATCCAATGCAGCACCTTCCTGCCCGTTTACCGTAACCATGAACATTAAATCGAAAAAAAAAACAGCGCTCCAAACGAACTTGAAAAAAAGCAGCAAGGTCAGTCACATTATCATCATTCGAGCTTCGAATGCAAGTGTGCACAGATGGAAGAAAATGGGCATGCTGCGAGTAACATGAGCAATGGGTGGTCTGTACTCCGCCTTGTGTACTGCCTACACGCCTCCTACCCCCATATTGCAGAAACGTTCTCAACATTATGCTGACATTGTACGCTTCGTGCTGATTGGTTGCGATGTGCCAAGTCACCTGGAATATTTTCATTTGCAAAAACGTTCCATTGTTTTTTTGGTATTATTGCATGGCGAAGTTTGAGTCTGCAAAAGACTGCAAACTCAACATAATGCTGACATTCACAAAGCACACATGAGCGATGCATGCCGGTGTGTTTCTTTGTAAGTTCTTTGCGGTTTTCAGACAAGCACCATTCACAAAGCGCAGTGTGAGCTTGTTTGTTTGTAGCGAGCATACTGATCGGTTATGGTTCGGATCGGAATATACGTGTTTTGCCACCTGTGTGGGTTCTGGCTTGGAACTTGAACCTGAAGACATCAACACAGCAGCAGACAGCTTCAATAGTTTTTTTTGCATGATTGAGAAAAAACCGTCCGTGTTAAATCGTCGAAAAAAAACGGTCTTTTTAATCATTGCCAGCCCTCGCTGCCACAGTTCTCTCAGAATGAATGTTGTTTGGTGAAATGTGGGAAAATTTTCATTCAAAGTGGAAAAAATGCTGGTATCCAGATTGAAAAATCGAAAAGGTCTCAATTCTGACGACAAGTTGAGGTCTCCTAGTTTTGGACAGTCAGCGCGTTGCATCCGATCAGCGATCGTTATGGGCACAGAGCATTTTTCACCGGCCTCTGTCTCTGCTTGTCTGCTGCACTGACTGACGTTCCCAACGTGCGCAGCTTCGGCCAATGTAGGTTGTGCTTGTGCGCGTTACACACACACACACATCCCGCCTTTTGTGTGCGTCTATGCGGTACAGGGTGGTGCGGTTTGGTGAGATCGCTTGAAATTGATGAGTTTTCAAGGTTTTTTTTTTTGTTAGCTTTTAGCCTTGTCACTGTGGATGAGTGAGAAGGGCGAGTGATGTTGGCAGCGATCTGATCGGCTACGGAATGGCAGCCTATAAAATTGTTTGTGTCTTTTGTTTTGGTCCCGACTCTTGAGATTCAATGCGCGCATAGATAAACAGTTTCATGCATGAGGCGAGAATTCAAAACTGGCAAAGTGATCCGAATGACTTAGTGGGGTAAGCAGGACCGAGTCACTCAGGCGAATTTGAACTGTCATAAAGATTGAAACCAGTTTCCTTTCCACGTCTGCACACGCACTCAGTCGCAGAATCTGAAAATTGATAAATTTACGTTTTACGTATGCGAGCGAGCAAGGCATACTTTTTTTTGAAAATTGAACTCACTCACAGAGTGAATTTTCAATTTAAAGCAAGCGGTTTTGTTTTCAGGGCTCCAAAAATTGTCGAAGCGCACATAATATCCGGTATTGTTTGTCACTTACAGCCACCCTGTATCTCGCGTCGATACGGCCTGCCCACGTGTGTATTCGCACAACGCACACACATAGTCCGCCTATTTCTGTTTGGGTCGCGTCGCTTTTGAATATATCACGAGTTGTTGTGGTGGCTGAATGTTTTCAAGTTTTACCCGGTCTGTTTTTCTTGAAATTCTTTTAATGTTCTTGAATTAAAATTTTGCGAACAGTATTTCAGGAAGATTATACAAGATTATACAAAATGTCGACCAACGTACGCCGGGTGAAAAGTGAACTGACTGAGCAGGTACACTGTTTTTGTTACGGATATTTGTCTTAGCTAATTTTAGAATTCACTTATGCAGTCTAACCATGAAACAAGCGCTCAATTTGTGGATTATTCTGCCATTCGAATCTACAGTCGAACTCTAATCTACAGGCTATCAGCTGATTAGTTGCTGATCATGTGATGCATGCTTTCTGTACAAGACAGACTCCGCCTCCACAGCAATGCCAGCCGCTGGCTGGCACAGAAAGCATACCACACGTGATCACCAACCAATCAGCTGATTGCCTATAATTTTGAGTTCGGCTGTAGCATGCTGATTGACCATATGAAGCTTTGGTTGCCTTGATTGCCATAAACTGTAAATTATGCTGTCCTGCAGAATTAGTTGACATCTTACTGGGGGTCTTCCAATGTATTCGCCATAATTGGGGAGGTTTGAGTCTAAGGCCTTTGCGTGGGAGGTGGCTGGTGGCTGGTTAAAAGCCAGCAGCAAGTGTCGTGATTGTTCTAAAAATGAAGTGGAACTGCTTGTTTTATCAACAGTTGAATTAAAACAATCCGTAATTCACGTTACATTTGAATTTTTGTCTCAAACAATCACATGAAAATACAACAACAAATTGTCATAATTTCAGAAAGAAGGTGCCCAAAACCAGCAAGTTGGCAGCAGTGGCATGTCGCAGCAACGAAATGGTGCGTTTTTTTTTTGGATTGGCTTGTGGCCACGCATATTTGCGTGAAAACGATGTTCAAAAAATGACGTTTTTGTTGTTTTGCCTTAGATAAAGCACCCAGTTTGAAGACCTTGCACTTTATAATGCGTTTGCACGTGTACTTTGAGGTGTTTTTGTGATGTTTCGCAGTCACTCCAAACGTGCATTATGTGTTTACTTTGTATACCGGTACACGTGCACGCACTAGGATATTATCTGGGTGTATCTATAAATCTGGTATTTATAACTATCACATCCTTATGATACTTTTTTTCTGCACAGCTGCCACCACCAAGCGTGCCGCACGACAACGCCGAGGACAACAGAGCAACAAACAACAACAACAGCAACATCATTTGGAGCAAGGCAATCTGATTGTGCTTGATTCAGGCAAAGTGCCACGCCCCGGCGACATCCAGCAGATGCCTCCTCAGGTATTATCTTTTAAGTTTCGTTTCGAGACTCACGGCCCTCATAGACTAGTAAAAAGTTGCATGTATG